>CAOGCB010033880.1:0-13498 GCA_948266635.1 Cnidoscolus chayamansa
ATACATAGAGTGTCACTTTAGAAAATGTTTGAGGCTTAAGCAACCTAAAGAAATGGGAAGAATGAGTTAAAATTCATAAGAGGTTGGCACTTGAGATGGTTTATTGGCAATTGAACTTAGTTAAGTAAAAAGTTACCCAAATGAACTTAGAATGAGCTGAAATTTTAAGGGAAGCTTGAATGTTAAATAGTTATGTTGTGTACAAAATTTGGGAACAATTGGAGTTAGAAAAGCAAGGTTTTGAATGTGGGGAAGGTGAGTCGAGACTAAGCTTCGTGAGCGTGACCTTGGACCAAAGGCAGGAATTGGTTCCAGGCGTGAGTTCGCGACTGCGACAAGGGAGTTCGTGACCGCGACTTTGCACCAAATTCAGACAAAAACTTCTCGCGACCGCGACAAAGGAAGTCGCGAGCGCGACAAAGGAAGTCGCGAGCGCGACAAAGCCAAGGCGCAGTAACTTTGGGAAGGAAGTCGCGACCGCGACATTGTGGCTCGCGACCGCGACAATGTCCAGGATTAGGCAGTGACTTCGGGGGGGGAGTCGCGACCGCGATATGGCAACTTGCTTCTGCCAAAGAATGAATTTGAGGAAAGATAAGACTTAGGATATGTTTTGGGGAACTTTAATGTTAGATTTGATTCATAGTACTTACTTAACACCTTTGAATGAAAATACTATGAATGTTAATGAGAAATGTAAAATGAAATAGGTGATCAGGATGAGACTAATTCTGGAGCTCGGGATCGAGTTGTTACCGGAAAAGCGATACCAGCTAAGTTACGAGGTTATTGTATAACGATGTGTACAATACCACTTTGTAGTTCATGAAATCATCATGCTACATTATGCATGATGATATGATATGAAATGTGTGTATGTTTGCAATATGTTGATTGTGGTTTTGGAAATGTTAAATGTGAAAATGAATAATGTTGAAAAACGGTATGTGAATGATGAGTTGTGGGAATAATGATGGATGAATGATTATTGTTATAGAAATGTGATTGTGACTATGACAGCTTGTGAGCTGTGGAAAGAGTGAATATGAATGCTCTATAGTGTCAGTAGGAGCCTTGTGGTAAGGCTATGTCGCGACATAGATGTGTTAATATGAATTGGGTTGTGTGTGACCCTTATTTGCCGAGAGTGTAAGGCAAATCAATGATCACGATGCCGAGAGTGTAAGGCATCCAATTATGCTATTGTGCCGAGAGTGTAAGGCACCTACTTGTGTTAACTAACAGCCCTTACCCTTGAGTCCTGATACTTATAGAGCGGGGTAAATGATTTTAAAGGTGAATTGAAAACATAATCATGACTGTGTGCTTCTAAATGATAGTATAACTTTGTGTGGAATGTTTTGTGCGTGTGTGTACAAGTGATTGCGGACATGGTGAATTATGCTCTGTTACAGCATGACTGAGGTAAGTACAGGTAAGACTTGTATGTGTGCTAAAGGCTTTTTAAATGATTCGCAATAATGTTATATTTAGGCTTCAGCTATGTGTGGTAACCACTGAGCATTCTAATGCTCAGCGGGATGAGCGTGGCTGTCCCGCAGGTTTTGAAGAAGGATAACTGGAAGACAATCTCCACAACTGTCGCAAGTTCATCGTCGTCAATCGGGGTAGCCTGAAGTATTATTTTGTTTATGAACTATTTTGTGGCATGTACTAGGAAGTCCTAGATTGTCGATATTAACTTATTTTGATTATTGGGCCATGTTGTGTGCCCCTTTCTTTTTCGATTGAGAGGGACGTATATGAATCAGTTTGTGGCTGAATTATGAGACTGTTTTGCTATGTAATTACTATTAATGAGAGTGCATTCTCTTAAAGTGTTGATTTCAATGGGTTAAGGAAAAGTTTTAATTTGGTTGTAATTTCAATTATGAGTATGTGTGGTTTCAGTTAATTAACAGGTGGTTCGAGACCGTCAATGTGGCTAACCGAACCGGGGAACAGGGTAACCGGCTGTTAATTCGGGAACCGGCAAGGGGTGTCACAATATTAGATGTGTCAAGAATGTGTACCTCATGATCTTCTTTATTTGAGTTGTCTTCAAATTCTTCAAATGCCATGCTTCAAATGTTGGTTGTTTCCTTACCACTAGCTTCTTCATTTGTATAGTTGTCACTAGGAGCCCAAATTGTTGCCATTGCCTTTTTATCTTTTTCTTCCTTACTCTTCTTTTTCTTCTTCATTTTTGGACAATTTGGTTTGATATGTCTAGGTCTGTTACACTCATAACAAACCACAATCTCATTTAGCTCTTTGTGAGCATTTGCATCTTCCTTTGGAGTGTATTTTTTTAAAAGCTTCTTGTATTTGCCTCCACCTCTCTTGAAAGGTCTTTTGAATTTCCTGGCAAGCATTGTCATCTCATCATCATCACTTGATGGAGCAGAAGTATCACTTGATTCAAATTTTAGTGTTGCAGCTTTCTTCTTTCCTTCATTGGTTTTTAAGACAATTCCTTTTTTGGATGTTTCTTTTTCATGCAGGTCCTTTTTGAACATCATTTCATGAGCTATAAGAGAGCCAATTAGCTCATCATATCTATATCTTGAAAAATATTTTGTCAAAAATCATTGTATTCTTTGCCTTCCAAGATTTTGAAAGTGATCTCAGGATTTTCTTGACTAGTTCTTCTTCCTCAAATTTTTTTCCAAGTGTTTTGAGTAGATTTACAATGTCAGTGTACTCATTTCAATAATTGTTTCTCCTTCCTTCATTTCAAACAATTCATAGTCACGAGCTAAAAGGTTGGACTTTATTTCCTTCATTTGATTTGTCCCTTCATAAGTGACCTCCAGCTTATCTCAAATCTCCTTGGCTGTTTCACAACCTACATTACAAGAAAAATGATTTATAACGAGAGAAATTTTCCTCGTTAATGATAAAAATATGATTGTTATTTTCAATTAATGATTAAAAATGTCCGTCGTTAAGTGGCCGTTGAAGGCTTTATCGTTAAAAAGTTTAACAATGAAAATATATGTCTATCGTTAATAGTAATAATGATGATCTTATGAATGGTCGTTAACAGTACATTAATAACGACCATTACATCTACTGTTAATAATTATTAACAAAAGTCAATTTGATCGTTAAATTTGTTAAGTTATCGTTAGTTTATAATTAACGATCATATTTATTGTCGTTAAAACTAATTAACGTCGACAATATACCATCGTTAAAACAATTAACAATAAATAAAAAATGGTCATAAAAATTCAATAACGACATAATAAGATGGTTGTTAAAAATTATTTGAGTAGGTTCCATGGTTGTTAAAACTATTAATGACCAAATTAAGTAGTTGTTATCTGTTATTTACGTTCACATTATATGGTTGTTAAAGCTATTAACAACCAAATTAAGTAGTTGTTATAAATTATTAGAGCATAATTAATGATTATTTAAAGTTATTAACCAAATAAAATAGTTATTGTAAATTATTATCATAATATTTATTTATATAATAAATAAATAGTTAATTATAAACTCTTACCAACATAATCATTAAAATGATTTTGTTAAAAGTATTAATAAAATATATTAATAATCAATCTAATTTATTATACTTCAATAAAATTAAAGTATACAATTAATATCTAAAAGAAAATGCATTTATAAGAACAATGTCATAATAAGAATGTAAAAGACAAGAAATAACAATTATTTCGCATTTAGTCTGTACATTTTAATGACATAGTCGAGAAAATTATGAATGTTTAAATAAAATAAAATAATAATGTAATATCTTCTAAATTCTTGTGAAGACGTTCCTAAAAAGAATAAATGCAATATCTTCATCATTTGTAAATCCAGCAATAAACTTCACTTGTTTGATTAAAAATCAACGAACATCTACAAAATAAGAAAAAAATAAATAATATCTATAATAAATATGATTATGACAGTAAAAATAGCAAAGAACAAGCAAGTCATTTGCATGAATATGAATGATTGTGACTGTAAAAATGGCAAAAAAACAATAAAAAGTTGTTCAACTGCTGTTGCTGCTCTAACATTGCATCAGTGGCAGCAATCGTGCAGTTGTTGGGGCTATTGCTCTAACTGTTCAGCAGCACAGCAGCGAGCTACTAGTGCTGTCCCTCCAAGTTCCAACTTTCTAGCAATACAGCAGCTCACTGCTACTTCTCGAACTGTACAACAGCAGCAGACTGCTGCTTCTCCAACTGTGCAGCTGCAGTTGCTGCTCCAGCTATGTAGGAGCAACAGACTCTAACTGTGCAGTGCAGCAGCCAGCTGGATTTGCAAGCCAAAAGTAAAAATCAAACATCCCTTACTAGAGATCCCGAAGTCATCTTGCTCCATAATGGATCTTCACCTGCAAGCAAAACATTATTGTTAGCACAATCTAAAACTGTGAAACACTGCAGGTGCATTCATGCGGCCACAATATTTTGGGAGCATGAATTGAATATATTCCACCCTCTATCATCTTGTACAAGCACACTCTATAGCAAATCACATCATTTCTATAAAACAATGCATTTGAATGACTGTGGGAGATAAATAGCAAGACTATATAGTTGAGCAACCATTTCACTCCAACTGTGTAGAGCAGCAGCAGCCAGCTACTGCTCCAACTGTGCAGAGATTATGGGTCTCAGCATGTGATTGATTGCCCTTTGCATCACTCTCCATTATTTGCATTTTGACCACTTTGAATTTTCCCCTTCTTGTATGTAAGGCAAGACTCTAATTTAATGACAAAATTTAACCCAAATATGCCACATAATACTGAAAATGAACCCCACATAAATGTTTAAAATAAGTTACAAACGTTTATTTATAAAAATATTTGTAATAAAAGTAAGAGTAATTGCAAGTACCATCAAGTCCTCACATCCAAAATCAGACGATATTATAAGCAGTTAGGTTTACATTTCAGGTCAAAAGCTTGTCAGAATAGTGCTGAATTCTTCTTAGTGTAAGGAAATAAAATGCTCAGAAGCCTATAGGGGAAAATATATGGTGGAAGTGATACTAAAAAATAGTTGGAAGACAGAAAATGAAACTATTAATTACCATTATCAATGACTTCCCTTTTTCTTTCTTAGTTCATTCTTATGTAATCTATTCATATGCAAAATATTCAGCTTGGTGCTACTAAATCCACAGCAGCTTCTGGGTGCCTACAGCAGCTGTTGGGTGCTTGCAGCAGCACCTGCAGCAGTTGCTGGGTGCTTGCAGCAACTCCTTGTGCAGCAGCAGCACCCAGCTGCTTCAGATGGCAGCTGCTACAAGTAAATAACCCAATGTTCTACCAATGCTTTGAAATGGTTCAATTTAGGCCAACTAATCTACTCATCTATAGGATTTCAAGTGGATTCAAACATGAGATGTAAATAGTTCTCTGCAGAGTTGATTAAAAAAAATAATGTATAGGAAAAAATGGATCCTTGAGTGAAAATAACGCCAGAAAATTTACATAATAATTATAGTAGACCTCTTATCAATTATTAACACAACAGTAAATTAACTTTCCAACAAAAAATTCATGTGGCAAAGGCGGAGATTTTCTGAATTAGGAGAGTTTTTCATATACTAGTGTGGATATGAATTAGGCAGAGGAATAAAATTATGAAATACTAAACTTTAACGACAAAAATTTTCATCCTAATAAAATTTTTTAAATTTAAAAAAGTAATTTAGTTATAAAAATAATTCACTTTCTAAACCAGAATGTACCTTGTAAGCATAGCCAAAACCTCCTTGTCTTGGCATATTTTCATCAGAGAAGTTGTGGGTAGCTGTTGAAATTGGTACCAAAACCAAACAATGGTAGTTCAAGCTCATCTTGGTCTTTTTCACCTAAGAAGTCTCTCTTGCTTGAGATAACCACCTCATTTAACAATAAGTCTTGGCTTCCTTCTTGAACAGCTACACATATTAAGATGGTAAAATTTATTGTAAGACAGTTTTAAAAATTGTGTATCAAATGTGTGTAATTAAGTATTCCTATTGCCTCTTTCATCTTGACATACAAAGAATAACTTATTTCTCCTGCACATAAAACAGCAGCAACCTAGTAGCTTCATCAGAAAGGGCAACAAATATGAACAAAAAACAACCACATTACTCACCTTGGCTTCATAGTTCAAACATTCCTTCTCAAGATCTTTCCTTGGGTGTAATACCTTAGAACCATCTTGATCGACACCTGCCACCTCTGACCAACATTGTGAAGTGAGGAAAACAAATCAAAAAAATTGGTCAAGCTCAAATCAAAGAATTTCAGAACAGAATAAGTTTAAAATGCACATAACCCTTCACTTAAATTCTTTAGATTTTCCACAAATTTCCTGATATAACATAAAAATAACACATATGACATCCAAAGTACATATAATCAAAATATATTTAATCATTTCTAAGAAAAAGATGTAGAAAATTGACTGCCAGCATTGCATGACAGACTTAAGATATCATGATTATTCCATATAACAGATAAGTAGCTCACTTCATCACTGGCTAGCTTCATAAAAACATTCTTTTTCAGTGAATGTTGTATGCAGTCTCAACCTTTCATTTGACTTGTAGGCACTTTCTCATATTGCAAATCCAATAATACTAATCACAAAACATTGCTTTCGTACCTTCAAACATAATTACTTAAAATACCAAAGAAAATCCACACTACTTACATGAAAATCAATTATTAGACTTCTTATCAATCTCACTTCTCACTTCATCATCTGCACAATTGCAGCAGCACCAACAGTTACTGTGTTGCTGCTCCAACTCTGCAGTAGCAACAGCAATTGTGCAGCTACACAGTTGCTGCTGCTACTCCAACTCTGTAAATGTGTCATCTGCCTATTGGTTTGTCACACCACTGTAATGTTTATTACCACTTCCCTATATAATTACTACATCATCAGGTTCCGTACTAAATTTACAACTGGAGACATTTATTATGCAAATTAGTCAGAATGAATTCAATAAAAAAAATAAAAATAAAAGTATTCTGCAAGCTAGTTGAAAGTTAAATTGAAAAAGAGCCAAAACAAATATATGTTGGGCTTGCTAAGAAGCATGGGTTGTTGGAAGAAGGATTACCGCATTATATATTAACACAACGCAGAAACAAAAAATTCACACATGAAACAACTAAGGCTATATTTGTTTCAGATAAAACGTTAATGCACCAATATCTTTTGCTACAGAAAATTTTAAACCATTTTGAAAGTGGGAAGTTGCAGAAACTTACAAAGAAAATAAGGAAGTCACAATGCTAAAGTTCCAAAACTGAGTATTTTCAAATTGTTAACACAACAACATTATTGTTCAAAGTGAGAATTAACTAAGTAGTGTACCTGTTACTATTAGCATCACTATCCATAATAGAAAATCAAACTTAAATCATTCCAAAATAAAAACTAAAAGTAAATAAAAAAGTATCGCTTTCTCTCCCTTTTTGTCATCGGCAAATAAAGGAGAGATTGCCAATGTTTTGGAAATTGGGAGCTCGTTGTCGAAAGATGTTTTGACTAATAATCTTTGGCTTTTTCTGGTAGCTGGAGGTCTAGCAATCTTCATAGGCACTTTTTTTTGTTAGTTTTCTGTCCTTGAGGTATGATGGCCATGGAAGGAGAAATAGCAAGAGATGGTGGATTAGCAATATGAAGTATGACATTCTCCTTTGAGTTGTATTCCTCAATTCTTGCTCTTCTAATAGTGCTGAAATATCCCTTGACAACAATTTTAGAAGGAGGATCAAGTGAAAAACTTGCAGAAGTGTCTAGAGTTTCAGCTTGAAGTGCTAATCCTTGATCATTAGCAAGTGATTCTGAATGTTGAGCTGCATCTTCTGGTTTTGGAAGTGTGGCACTATCTGCTATTTGAGATTAATCAAATTGATCATGAATAGGACAAGGTACAGCAGAGGGTCCATCAGCAAGAGAATCAAATCTCTATCATTTTCTGAGCTCTTTTTCAGCATCATCATCATCATGGTGTGAAATAGTTGCATGAGAACTAAAAGCAGAAGCTGCACCAGTTCTGGGTGCAGTAGTTACAAGTTCTAAAACCTATGTTTGTTGTCCTGTAATCATTTTTAGTTTTGAGTTCACAACTTCTTTCATCTTTTGCAAAAACTTCAACATTGTGAGGTCCAACTTGTATTTTTTTATGCCTTTTCTAGACTTCTCTAATAAGTGTAATTAGTGCTATATCACTTTCATCACTAGATTGAATATGGACTATTTTGCTTTTTTTCTTTCTTCTTTTTCCTTAGTTTTGTGCTAGACTCACTGTAACTTTCATCTTCATCACTACCGTTCTTTCCTAGTCTTTTTCACTCATAAAAGTATCTCTCAATTCAACTAGTTTCTTTGACCAAATAGATAGTGAAATGGAGTTAGTAGTGAATAAAAATGTAAGTCACATAGCATAAGGCAACTCTCTAATTGATGTACTTTTGATCATCATCTTGAAAATCAGATAAGGCAAATTAAACTTAATTTTCTTAACCAAATGCCATAACATACAAGCATCAATTTTAGGATTAAGTAATATGGCATTATTCAGTTCATTTGGGACAGTATAAGTAGGTGTGCGCTTTTTCATTTTGGTTAGCATCCTTGAAGTTGCATATTTTTGTTCCATGTTATCCCAAATATAAGTGGCCAAGAGGGGGTGAATTGGTCACTTTTAAACTTTAGTCAAATTTTCAAGTTCTTGCTCTAAACTCTTTGAAAAATTGTGGCTGAATACTTCTAGTATGGTATCTAGATTGGTCTTAAGTAAGGGAGACTGATTATCTTTATATTTCAGAAAGTGAAATTAGCTAAGCTAAAATTGTGCCTAGCATAAAGGCTACTGTTCACGCTGAAATTAACTAAGTGTTCTGTTTAGTTAATTTCAACATGCAACTTGATAAGCTTTTAAGAACAATGATCTGAACAATAATAATTCTTAGCAAATCAAGGCAATAATGATGAAATAATTGTTAATGATAAAAAATTAGGGAAGAGAGAATTCAAACACTTCAATTTATAGTGGTTCGGCTATCAAGCCTACATCCACTCTTCTCAAGCTTCCTCTTGAGACTTCCAATCCACTATTGATCTCTTTTACCAGGTAAGAGACAAACCAATTACACGTCTCCAAGCTTTCGAGTTGCTTAGTGAACCTTTACAAGAGTTTAATATACCCTCAAACATTCTTAAGCTTTCAAGGTGCTTAAAACATCTTCCAAGTGATATGCCCTCACTTAGACTAACCTCAATTTGAATTTTTTATTTTGAAAGAATCACTCTCTTACAATAGATTACAATTGAACAAACTATAAAGAAGAGAGAGAAGATTTGCCAATGAAGCTCAAATAGAATTCAATGAAAACTTTGTGAAATCAATGCTCTTAAATTGCTCAACAATATCTTACTTTCATTAGTTGTTAAGGGAACTAAATGCTTGCTTATATAGGTAAAGTTGAGGCATGAAACTTTCAGCTCAAAAGGATGACCAACGACTAGTTTCTAGCCGTTGCAACATTGGGATTTATGTAGTCTGAAATTAGTAGGCTTAGTATGAAATTAGCTTGCTAAAATTATTTTTTGGTAGAAAGTAGTTTGTTGATTTTTAAAAGCAGCTTGCTAATTTTAAAAAGCAGTTTGCTAAATTCATTTGTCTGTCAGAAAGTAAAAATACTAATTCTAAAATTAGTTAGCTAATTTTAACTCTTTAGCTAAAATTTGGTATCTAATTTTAGCAGCTTTTGAAATCGATTTTCTTGATTCTAAAAACATACTTTGAAAATACTTTTATGCATGTGATGTTTCATTGGTATTTTTATATCTCAATTCTCTTATATTTTTGCCTAGGAGAGAAAATCAAATATCTTCAACTTCACTTTGTCTTCCATTGTTGTTCTTCTTCTTAATGTGCTCTTTCTTCTTCTTTCAATGAGTCTTGTTTTGTGATTTGAAATGCTTAAATGTTTGTTAGCTCAATTTCATTAAGTGTTATTATCATCAAAACTAAGTTTTCTTTTATGGGGTCAACACCATTGTTTGAAATCATGAACACTTCAACAATAGTCGCTATGTCTACCTTGCAAGTTCTATGATCCAATTTCATAGAAAAAGATTATTTATCTTTAGAGATCATCATGCTATTATAGAAATTTTGAACTAAATCAGCATACACAAGTCCTTTAAATGACATGAATCTCATCTAGCCCTGAAATTCCACTAATTTTCTCAAATCTTTTATCCCAGTTACTTCTATCAAAGAACATGTCTCATTTCTTTTATTGGGTATCTTAAAATTTTTAAGTAATCTCATCCACAATTACCCAATTATTTGCCCATTCAAAACAAATATTAACTCATAAAAAAATCTTGAATCAATCTCTCATAAAAATAAACATTTAAAACTATAAACTCACTTCAAGCTTGAAAATATAAAAAGAATTCAGATTAAGACCAAGAAGATTGTAAAATAACCATTTTGTGCTTGTATAGTCATGAGCAACTTCAAAATGATTAATTCAATCACCTCATGAGTCTCCTCTTTTTCCTTTTTCTTTTTTCCAGCTCTTTTGAAACTTCAAAATTCTTTAATAACCGTTCATCCATCTTCAAAATGGATTCCTTTTCCACTATTGAGTCATTTCCTTACTTTTTGAAGCTTTAGATAAATGTAGTTCACTTGACCCATTGAGACAATTAAAAGAACCATAAATTTTTGAAGAATTTTTAAAATTTGAAGAATTAAATCTCTAGGTGATGGAGAAATAAAAATTTGAAAGGAATGAAATTTGTGACTAAGATTTTGCTTTTGAAGCACAAATGAACAATTTTAATGAGAGAAACAATATATTTTCAAAGGTTGAAATAAAATTTCAAAGCAATAGAAAGACACTTTTCTTTTTCAAAAATATGATAGAAGTGTAAATGAAAATGGAGGTGTGTGAGCTTCTCATTTTTGAAATGTTAAAGAGATGGTGTGACATTTAGAAAACAAGACATTTAATACCTAGAAGAAAATATGCATTTGACTTGACAAAAGGTAAATGAAAATATACAGAAAAATGTAGTAGCAAATAAGATGAATGTTCTGATTTCAGAGTTCTGGAAATAAACACAATTAATCTCATTTCAGAACATTGTCATTGTTTTTGAAGGAAATCTAAAAATAAATACCATGTTCTAAAATAATGGCTCAACATGAATTTCTTTTGTTTAATCCTATTCAAATTATTTTAGAAAATTTGTTTTAGAAGCCTAACAATCATTTTATTTGCATAGAGTAGAACCATAAAATAATTTGTTTCATCAATTTTTCGCAAACTCATCTCACTTTAGGAATAACAATATATTATTCTTGTACAAAATAAAATTCATTTCAAGCTTTGAAAACTTAAATGCCCAAAAATTTCAACATGCAAGATAAAAAGAAATAATGAGAGAAATAATATTTACCTTGGTGAAGATGAATATTAGTGAACCAAAAGAAATCTTCACAAATAACAAGCTTCAATTTTAAAGAATGCAAAGACCCACTTTTCAAGTGTTAACTGAAGAGAGAAAGAAAGAATGTGTGAGAAACCTCAAGAGATTTTAAGAACAACAACCCAAGGATTTTTCTTTATAGGTAACCATCAATAGGCGTTACAAATGATTTTAGAGCTTGAAAAATAGGACTAAAATGGTGGTCATGAAGATTTTTATCACAAAACAGCATATAGTTTGAGAGAAAGTCATGCCAAAATAAAGAAGAGAAGAAGAGAGAGAAAGTCATGCCAAAATAGAGAAGATAAGAAGAGAGAGAAAGTCATGCCAAAATAGAGAAGAGAAGAAGAGAGAGAAAGTCATGCCAAAATAAAGAAGAGAAGAAGAGAAAAAAAGTCATGCCAAAATAGAGAAAAGAAGAAGAGAGAGAAAACGTAGTATGGTGAGGAAGGAGGAGTGAGGTGATGTTTTTCAAAAAATTAAAGTCAATTTTCTTTGACTACCCCTCATTAAATGCCAGCAAAAAAAGTAACTAAAATGGCTGACATGGGTGACATGGAGAGAAGGGCTTTGCCAACCAAAAACAAGGTGTCCTCGTGACATGCGTCAATCTTTTTGAAAAACAAAATAACAAACAAAGAAAATCAACTCAGTTTTTCCATTCTTCTTCTTTTCATTTTCAGAGATATGGAGAGAGAGAATTTCTCTTTTAAAGGTTTCAATTTAAGGTGAAAAGTATGATTTTAATGAAGAAATATGCAACTTTTTGAAGATTTTGAGTTAAGTTTTTCATTTTGCAAGAAAATGTGAAGAAACTGAAGCACTTTGAAAGATTAAGATGTGAGAAAAAGATGTAATCTCAAAACTTGAAAGACAGGTACGGTTTTCATCTTTAAATGTCATCTCTGTTTTGAAATTATAAGTTCTAAAATTCTTATTTTAGACTGCTAGAATTTGTCTGTCAAAGTACACAGTCAATTTTGATATTCCTCTCATCAAATACAAGTGTGACTCGATTTTTTTCTTTCTCTTTATCCTATTTTCAAAGAGCACTCATCTCTAATTCTCTTCTAATTCAACAAAATGTGTCTTCACTCAAAGGCTTAGTGAAGATATCAGCTATGTGCTCCTCTTATTTTACAAATTCCAATTTTACATTTCCATTTTAAACATGGTCTCTAATGAAGTGGTGCCTCATCTCTATGTGCTTATTTCTAGAATGTTGAATTGGATTTTTGATAAATTAATTGCACTAGTGTTGTCACATCTTATGGGAATTTGATCAAACTTTAATCAAAGTCTTCTAATTGTTGTTTCATCCATAATATTTGTGCAACACAATTACCCCACCAGCTATTTATTGTGCTTCAACCATAGAGAGCTACTGAAGTTTGCTTTTTACCATGCCATAAGATTAATGAGTGTCCTAGAAATTGATATGTATCCTAAGTGCTTTTCCTATCAATTTTATTCTCAGTAAAGTTTGAATCACTCTATCCTATTAAGTCAAACCATTCATTCTTGAGATAATATAATCCAATTTGATATGTTCCAATTTGGTACCTAAATATTCTCTTAATAATAGTTAGATGAGACTCCTTAGGACAAGATTAAAATCTAGCACAAAGACAACCACTAAATAGTAGATTTAATCTTGAAGAGGTTAAACAACCACTAAATAGTAGATCCAATCTAGAAGATGTTAAGTATAAGAGAGAACCGAACATACCTCTATATACCTTTTGATTGACCTTCTTATTGACAGTTGAGCTCATAGGGATCTCAATGCTCTACATTCCAATTATTTTGAATTTTAAGTTCAGGTAGAGAGATGAGTTCTACATTACCAAAGAGTCTTCTTAGATGAGTGATGGCATTGCTAAAGTATTATGTTTTGTTGTGTTGTTTTGTGTGTTTTTATTTGTTTATATAAGATTTCACTTGTTTTGGTATAGTTTTGGGTTAGAATGTATGCAGGAATGAAGTAGAGCAATGGAAGGTGAAAA
>CAOGCB010034040.1:0-11228 GCA_948266635.1 Cnidoscolus chayamansa
TCCTCCATGGAGTGCCTGGAACCTTTATGTTCTGCAGCGTCAGCTTCGATATTGAATCCCTTCTTCACCTCCACACCCTGCTTCGCTTCTTTCAAACAAACATTTTGGTTAGTTTCTTCTTCAGTTACCTTATCCATATCCGAAACCCTCCTTGTCGCTTTATCCTCCGCTGCATTTTCTTCGGTTCTCTGCTTCTTTACTGACCCCAAATTCGATTCCTCGATATCGCCCTCGCGCTTCTGTTTGTCGTATGAGCTCTCAGTAGCAAAGAATGAATTGGTGCTCTCCGTTGCCATTGATTAGCTTGAACACTTGTGAATGATTATTGCTTGGATGTTTGAGCAAAGAAAGGACTTGAGGACTCCGTTTGGCTCCTCAGAAAAGGGTACGAAATTGGAAGCTCATCAAAGAAACTTAAAAGACATTTAATATGTATAAAATAAGCTATTCAGCTCTTATAATTTTAAAAATTAATAAATTAATCATTCATATAAAAACAATAGGCCACTATTTCTTTATATTATTTTTATTATTTAATTTTTACAATTATATACATTCTAACAATTTAGTTCCAAAGTTAAAATACATATAATAAATTCATCCTTATAATAATAATAATAATAATAATAATAATAATAATAATAATAATTTAATTATATTGTTAATATAGTGAAAACTAAATGTTAATTTTTAATTTTATAAAAATTGATATATAAACATTTTATTAAATTATAATTTATTCCAAAAATAACAGTTCATTTTGTTAGTCGCCAAACACCCAATTGTCAAGCCTTAGTTCCAAAAGAGAAAGTCCTCCTCCAACATCTCGGTTAATTAATGTGTGAGAGATAAATCATGGTATGCAGTTGTTTTCTGAGTGGGATGTTCAGAATTCAGTGTCCACAAAATGTCCATCCAGAAAGTGAAATTCTTACACTGCTGCCGCAGATATTCGAATCGTGATTCTTAATTTCAAATTTATCACTCAAGTACCAACTGCGTTATGTTTATGAGAGTCCAATTGTCTTGAGCCTTCTTTGGGGTGGGGGTGCACATGGAATTCTATTTTTATAATATATTTAAAGAAGGATCTATTTTTTCTTTTAGTTTTAAATTTTTAAATTGTTATATTTCTAGGCATGCTATGTGAGTTAGCAACATCATCTTTCAAAGCATCCCTCTATTTCATCTTCAATGATATACTATAAAAAAAAATTGTTATTTATAAGTTGTTTATTCATATCATTTGAGTATAAAATGTTAAAGAATAACAAACAAGCCAATACACAATAAATGGGACAAAAGAATATTTTAAAAATCCACAATAGCAATTAAAAATTTATTATAACTGGTTTGTCATAGATATTTGATATTTATAAATGTATTTTATACAATTTGGCATATAGATGAAGTATATAAATAATTATACTCTATAAAAGTGAGTTTTATAAAATGATTCTATATAAATATATTGAATTTGATAAAATAATTTGAAATTGAGATATGTATATAAATTATAAATACTTTAATTATGATCAGTGGCGTACGCAGGACCTCAATTTTGATGGGGCACCACTGCAGTGTTGGTGGCTGAGTCGCTGACTGGTCAAAAATAACTGGACAGACACAAAGCTTTTTATTTGGTTTTCGTAACGATTTTATTTATTTATTTATTTATTTATTTTAATAAATTAAAATAACGTCGTTTTGGTTTAAAATTTTAAAAGTCAAAACGATTCGTTTTAATACCTCTGTAAATAGAGAAAAATTTTAAACAAGAATAAACATTCAACTACGTGATTTTATATGCTAATTATAATATAATTTTAATAAATGTAAAACTTACCATGAAATGTACAAACCATGTAACACAATTATGATAAAGAAATTCATACAATAAGACATTTTGGAGTCACATATGTATCTATGCACACATCCATCGTAGCAAATATATATAGAAAGAAGTTGATCCTTATAACCTGATGACTATTGGTACGGCTGAGAAGGAGTTAATAGGTATCTATAAAACTTAGTAAATTTTATCAAGTATTATTAACAAAATAATAAACTATCAAAACTAAAATAAAATCTTAAATTTTTTTATAGAATTTCGACAAAGTGGCATGGAGACCACAATATAATGTCATTTGGACCACAACTCTAGAATCTATTACAAGCTTAGTCTAAACTTTAAATATCCAAAATCATATCGGATTCCTCACTTTACTACGACCCAAATAATTATATGTTACTCTAAAGTTTCAAATAAAATCATGAAAATCTTTTTAATGTCTTTATTGAGAATATAAATTTCATATCGGTTAGGTAAAAAAAATATATACGGCTTATAAAGCTTTGGATAATCCTCTCATCCTGGGCTACCTTTTGGAATTATTTAGGCTCAATCTACTTTATTAATATGGTATCAGAGTCTTTGATTCGGTGTTGAGCCTCCCGTTTATACTTTTATGTATGTGAGAATTCATTGGCAATTTTAAATCTCACTTCTCTTACATTGCTTTGCCTAAGAGAGAAAATCGAATGTCTTCATTTTGTCTTCCTTTGTTCTTCTTGATATCCTCTTTTCTTCTCCTTCTTTTGACTAACTTTCTCTTTGTGATCTAAAATGCTTAAAAGATTATTATCACATTTCATTAAGTTTTGTTATCATTAAAACATATTTTTCTTCTTATGGATTAACAAAAAAGATTTTGAGATCCCTACCAAAGTCTTGGGAAGCTAAAACCACAATTATATTTGATACTAATGACTTTACAAGGTTCACCTATGATGAACTTATGGCTTACTGATTGCTCATGAGATGATATTCAG
Organism: Cnidoscolus chayamansa; assembly: GCA_948266635.1. NCBI lineage: Eukaryota > Viridiplantae > Streptophyta > Magnoliopsida > Malpighiales > Euphorbiaceae > Cnidoscolus > Cnidoscolus chayamansa. The sequence continues at coordinate 2,833 of CAOGCB010034040.1, forward strand.
AAACAAGTTTGAAAAAGAAAAGGCAAAGAAAGGAATTGCTGTGAAAGCAAATAAAGCAAATGAAGAGAAGAGCAAGTCACTTGCATTGAAGTCTATTTATTCTGATTCTTCTAGCACCTAAAGTGATGATGAAGAAATGGCCATGTTGGCTAGAAAATCTATAAGGGCATTCAAGAAAGATGGAAAGAAGTATAGAAAATTTATGAAGAAATATACTCCTAAGAATGAGACAAAAATAGCAAAAAGAAGCAGTATGCTATGAATGCAATAGATCTGAACATATCAAGTCTAATTGTCCAAGACTAAAGAAGAAAAAGAGAAAAAAAGACAAAGGAAAAATGAGTTAATGGTTGTTGTATGTAGTGCCTCATACTCAAGTACAACAGAAGATGAAAAAGGAGACACATAAGTTTGTGGAATGGTTCTTGAAGAGAAATTTTCTAAATCACACTAAAAAATGATCATGATAATTGAATCTGATCCTCCTAATATAGAAGAATCAGAGCTAGATTTTACTAAAGTCTACAATGAGTACAAAACATACAAGAGGAAATGTGCATCTTTAAAATAAAAAAATGAATCACTAAAATAAAAAATTAGTTCTTTGAAAGAAGTGCAGAAGGAAAATAAATTTTACAAAGTTCAAATGTATTTGTTTAATGAGCTGAAAAATAAATTAGAGCAGTCAAATAAGAAATGTGAAAAACGTTCTAAAAAGAACAAAATTCTTGAAAACCAAGTGAAATCTTTGATAGCTGATTTGACAAAATTCAGTAAAGGAAAACAAAATCTATACTTGTTTTCTAGTTCCTAGAGAACTTCTTATGAAAAATAAGGAATTGGTTTTACCTCATTCTCAAACTATAAAAAATACAGAAACTACTTTATAAAAGCTACCTCATCATCTATGCCACATATCACTTGTTTCTGCAATAGAAATGACTATACAGTTCATTCTTGTCCTTTTAGAAAAGGATCTTTTAAGATAAAGAAAATTTAGATACCTAAAAGATCCCTTTCTAATAGCACTAATAGTTAAGGAATCAAAAAGACTTTAGTACTGAAAATTGATTAACTATTTTTTAGGCCTGTTTGAAAAATAAAGATGACTCAAGCAAATAATGTATAAAGTGGTTGTTCAAGACATATTACAGGAGAAAGAGAACTTCATCAAGCTCACCATGAAAAATGAAGGATTTGTCAAATTTGTTGATAAAGGAGAGCCCAAATTGTTGAAAATGGCATAATTAGAAATCATCCAAGTATTGAAATGTTGCTATAGTCCAAGGTTTGAAATTCAGCCTCCTTAGTGTTAGTCAATTGTGTAACAAGTGTTTTAAGGTAACTGTATTTACCACTCACTGTGAAATTATTGACTCAAATAACCATGCATTATTTATTGCTTTTAGATATGAAAATACTTACATGCTAGACTTAGACTGCTTTCAAGGAAGTGAAAATGCCTTGTGCCTATATAATAACAGTTGGTTATGGCATAGGAAGCTTGGGCATGCTAGCATGCGTTTAATCTCCAAAATTTCTAACAAAAATCTAATAAGAGGAATACTAAAGCTGAATTTTGAAAGAGACTATTCCTGCAAATCTTGTTCATTAGGAATACAAACAAGAACCAATTTTAAACAAAAAAATGTAGTCAATGTCACATCTACCCATGACATGTCTCCCACAGAATGACTAATGATTTTCCACTTCCACCTCGGAAAATCACCAATCACCCTGTAAGGGATGATATTAGATCATTACCCTGTAAAAATTATGTAGAAAATTTTTCGCATTTCTAAATCATTTAAAACATAATCATTTCATCAAAAATCTTTCCATAAAACCAAATTAAAACATTCTTACAAAATATACATCAGAGTTAAAATTCACGTAGCATAAATATATTATTATTACAATACTGTCTCTTTCCTATAGTGATAGTTACAATTTACAACTGTATAAAATACAAAAGTCTTGGGATACATTTCCAATTACAACTAAGTACCTTTGTAATCCTTTACAAGCAACTTCACTGGTCACCTTGCTTTCTCTTGCTACTTTCACTTGCTTTCTCTTGCTACTTTCACTTGCGTTTATATCAGGGATAAATGCTGAGTACGAAACTCAGTAAGTTATAATCACCCACACGTAGCATGCATAGTATCAAAATAAAGCATGCACATTGACACCCATTGATTTCATATCTGAAATCATCATATATCATCATAATCAATATACACATCATCATGATCAATTAAACAACCTTTTATATCATCATCAACAAACAATATGAATCAAGGGTGTTTCATTATATGATGTCTCAACCATATGATATGAATGCATTAACATATAACATATGTTATGAATGCACTCCATGCAATTCTTCCATCGTCTTCCTTCAATTCAATGATCATATCTCATCATCTAATTGTGCATAATTTCTCAATATCATCCACATTTCTTTTTTTTTATGTCACAAGTGCCTCTCTATCTCTATGGTATCTTTTTACATTATAAGTGTCACTCCATCTCTACGGCATCTTTTTATATTACAAGTGTCACTCCATCTCTACGACATCTTTTTATGTCACGGGTCACCACTACATCTCTACGGTTCTTCTCGTGCATATGATATGTTGTATGAATTTCATGACATTATATGCATATCAGGTCTCATGTTTCAATACTCATGTACATATGTTTTTCTTTGCTATCATTAGCATTTAATCAATCTCATATTATTCAATGCTCAATCAATGCAATCACATTGCATCATTCTTCACAATTACAAGCACTATTTCATTTCATATTACACATCACAAACCAATACACAATTGTTCAATAATCATTCATTTCAATCACACTTCACAAATCACAATCCAATCACACATTTGTTCAACATAACATTTAACAAAATCCTGCATAAAATTTCACTTCTATTTCAAATACCTCTGGTGGCTTCCAAACTGCATTTCAATTGCTTGCTCATCAGGTTTTCAAACAAGAATAATTTAAGAAATATCAAACATTTCAAATATCAATATTTAACACATTTTCATCGTGCACACAGTTGCACGATGATCCCATAACTTACCTTCTATTGCTTTCCCTTTATCCACTCTATCACGAGCTTCAAGAATAGTTTTGCTCCGAGCACCTATTTCACATCACATTTCTTATCAACATCTATAGTATTTTCATTCAAAAGCATAAATAAATACTATGAATAAAAGTCTACCCATACATTCCCAAAATTTGTTCTAAGTCTTATCTTTTTTTTCCCCAAAATTTATCTTTGACTGGAACAAGTTGGGCTCGCGAACCAACAAATCGCGGTCACGAACCAACAAGTCATGCTCGCGAACCAACAAGTCGCGCTCGCGAACCAACAAGTCGCGCTCGCAAATACTTCTACAAAGTTACTGTCTCTCGGAGAACCCAAGTCACGCCCATAAAACCTAAAGTCGCTCTCGCTACTTTGGCACAAAAGTTTCTATTTGAAATCAGACCCTTTTCGCGCCCACGAATTTCCCATGTCGCCCTCGCGACCTTAACACAGAAGCTACTGTCTGATTTTGGTCCAATGTCGCGATCGCGAAGCCTAGTCGCGACTTCCATTTCCAAAGGCAAAAACCTCACTTTTTCAACTCCAAATGCTCTCAAATTTTGTACATTACTAAACCACTTAACATTCAATATTCCTTTCACATTACACTTCATTTCAAGTTCATTTAGAGTATCTTTTACCCAACTTAAGTCTTATACCCGATTAAAGTACCTCTCTTACTAACATTTGGTGTTTCCAATTCATTTCTCCATATATTCAAGTCATTTTGATCTTCAATTTTAACTGAAGTTCTATTCCATATAAATAAAGGTCCACTCCAAATTTTAGGTCATTTGGACTCTATTTGAGTATCAAACTCTCCATTTCCTTTTCTGTAGTCATTTTGCAGAATTTCAGTACCCATCTAACTTATCTAATCCTTTTCCCTAGTTTAAGTTCTGTTTTAGCCAAAGTTCAAAGCATAAAACTTTTAGCTAACATCCTAACCAAGCTTCATACCAAATTTCATAATTTTATCTAGCCATTAAAGCCTCCAAATCATTAAAAACATCTACTGCCCTGTTTTGCTACTGCAGAATCCGGCAATTTGACCTTTGTATGTTCTTCCTACTTTTTCATACATCAAATGATCTAGTTTCACAAAATAATATCTAGATATTTGTAGCTAATATTCTAAGCTTTCTATTGTCATATCATTTATAAGTTTTGGACTTCATTTGATTTACCATAACCTTAGCACGAGTTTACTATTTACCTAGACCTAATTCCAAATTCCACCTCTTTATCACTTTTCTCACTTCTTTAATCTTTCTTACTTTAATTCAAGTCCAACAACTATGTTTTCATCCAAATAAATTTCCTTTCCAGATTCTAGGTTAGATTTAATTTTAAACCTAATATCTCTTTTTCCATCAATATCTATATCCAAAGTTACAAGTTTATGTACAACTAACATTGTTTATGCTTTTCTTCTTTCTCTTCTCTTCTTCTTCTTCTTCTTTCTCTTATTCTTTTTCTCTTTTCTTTCCTTTCTCTTTTTCCTTCTCTCCCGTCTGCTCTCTTTTTCTCTCTTTGCTTCTGCTAATGACTTTGGCTTAGGTGTAGAGTTTTATCCTTAAGCCTCAATTTTTGACTTTTCAACTTTTTTTTTCTTTTCTCTTTTCTTTTCATTTTCCTTTTTATTTTCATTTTCTTATTTCATTTAATCACTTCCCTAATTATTTTCTTATTTTAGGCACCTAATCTACTAGGCCCTAAAATCTGTTCATGACAGTCACAATCTCAAGAGTTTTTAGAACTACTGCATCTTGATTTGTTTGGTCCAATTACTTCTACAAGTTTAGGTGGCAAAAGCTTATGCATTTGTAATTATGGATGTGGGTGATTATTCAAGGTTTACTTGGATATTCTTTCTTACTCATAAAGATAAAACCTTTGAAACATTTGAAAAATTCTATAGAATGGTTCAAAATGACAAAGGATTTTGCAAGTGATCATGGGAAAGAGTTTAAAAACAGTTTATTTGGTGAATTTTGCTCAAAGCATGACATTTTTCATTCATTCTCAACCATAAGTACACCTCAACAAAATGAGGATGTTGAAAGGAAAAATATAACACTATAGGAAATGCATATAACAATGTTAAATGAGAATAACCTTCCTAAATACTTTCGGGCACAAGCTGTGAATATGGATTGCTACATTATGAATAAAGTACCCATTAGAGCCATCTTAAAGAAAACTCCCTATGAATTATGGGAAGGCAAAAGACCAAATATTTTATATTTTCAAGTGTTTGGTTGTAAGTGTTACATATTGAAAAATAAAGAAAATCTAAAGAAATTTGATGCAAAATTTGTAGAAGGGATATTCCATGGATACTTCACCACTAGTAAAGCCTATAAAGTCTTTAATAGGAAAAGTTTATTTGTTGAAGAATATGCAAATGTTGTATTTAAGGAAACTAATCCATCTTTAGACAAATGAGATTTGGCCGACAATGAAATTGAACAGATTTTTAGCGAGCTAGATCTTGATAGAAATAAAGTGAATGAGCATAACACATAAACTCAAATTGAAGTAGAAAATTGAGGATATGCATCCAGACAATTATGCACAACCAACAGATGAAGTTGAACAATAATTAAATTTAGAAGAATTGGAAATTTAGGAACCTCAATATGATTATCTTTCTCAAGAAAGGAGATTTCACAGATATCATCCAAAAGAAGACATTCTTGATGATCCATCATAAAGGATGATGACAAGAACTCAGCTTTAAAAGTATTTTAGTAATATTGACTTTGTCTCAGATTTAGAACCAAAAACTTATGAAGAAGCTCAACAGAATGATAATTGGATTCTTGCTATGTAAAAAGAGCAAAGGAACAATGTATGGAAGCTAATCCCTAAACCTAAAAATTATTTTGTCATAGGAACTAAGTGGGTTTTCAGAAATAAAATGGATAAACATGGGAATGTGATTAGGAATAAAGCTAGATTAGTTGCACAAGGTTATATTCAAGAAGAGAGAATTGACTTTGGTGAAACATTTGCACTAGTTGCTAGACTTAAAGCCATAGGATGCATTATATTTTTGCATGCCATAAAAATTTTCCGTTATACTAAAGGGATGTCAAAAGTGCATTTTTAAATGGATTCATTGTGGAGGAAGTCTATGTGGCTCAACCTCCTGAATTTGAAGATCCTTTGCATGCTAACTATGTTTTCAAATTAGTTAAGGCACTTTAAGGATTAAAATAAGCTCTTAGAGCTTGGTATGAGAGACTTAGCAAGTTCTTGCTTGATAATGGCTTTAGTAGAGGAAAAGCGGACACAACTTTGTTTTTCAAAAATCACAAGCATGATATGTTAATTGTACAAGTTTATATTGATGATATAATTTTTGGTGCCACTAATGAGTTTCTTTGCAAGAAATTCTCAAGATTAATGTAGAGTGAGTTTGAGATGAGCTTGATCGGAGAACTCACCTTCTTCCTTGGGTTTAAATGATGGAATCTTCATAAATCAGTTAAAATACATTAAAGATATGTTAAAGAAATTCAAAATGGAAGAGTTGAAAAGCATATGTACTCCAATGCACAATCACACTTAGGAGGAATCAAGATCATGAGTTGGCATTGCCTCAAGGACCTATAACAAGATCAAGATCCAAGCAACTCAAGCAAGCATGACAAGGATTCTTGCAACCTTACATTGAAGCTTTGCAAGTTTATTGTGATGTTAGAACTCATGGTGAGCAATTTGCCCATCCTTGGCCGAATGTTATAAATGGGTTTCAAGAGTGTTTATTTGCTTTCTTTTCAATTTGTAATGAATAATTAAGATACTTTATACATTGGGTAGCCTTTAGGTAATAAGAAATTTCTTCATTTTAAGGGGATTCTTGGGTTTTCTGAACTATTAGCTTTGGGAGAAGGCTTGGATGGACTTTATGAAGATTCGTGGACTTGTAAACTTCTATTTTAGATAGGATTTTCAATGGACTTTGCAAACAAACTTTCCATTTTGAGTTGGGCTTAGAATAGGTTTAAAAATTCAAGTTGGGCTTAGAATAAGTTTAAAACTTCCTGTTTTGGATTATTTTGTAGGGATTTTGGCGCCTAGGGTTAGGTTTGGCTGCCTAGGGTTAGGATTTAGTATAAATACTTTATTTTATCATTGTAACAACAAATTATCAATATTATTAATGAGAGTTTCAAAAATTTGCTTTGTAAAGTTTATGTTCTTCCTTTGATATTTAAGAGGGTATCTTGATATCAACCTTGCATTAAGAAATCATGTTAAAGTATGTGTTTCTATATGCATGTTCAAATTTGATTCTTTTTGTGATAATCAATCCATTATGAATGTTCTTATTGCTTGTTCAATATAGGATGTTCTAGATTGGGGGTTTGGGTATCAGGGTTATGTTTAAAAGGGGTTTTGTCTCTTTAGGCTTGGTTTCCCACCACCATCTCCCTACTTCATAACTTCCATCAATTATAAAATAGAAAGAGAAAAGTAGAAAGTCTCACTTCTTTGATTTCACATCTGAAGCAACAAAAAGTCTACATTTTTTTGCTTTTCATAATCTCTTTCAAGCCTTACTAAGAAAATCACAAACAACCATAATTAGAATGAAGCTTCCCGCTGTGGGCGGAAAAGGAAAAGGGATTGCCATTATTACAACACTATTCAATCTTCTGACGCAGATGTTCCTTTAGAAAGATTAAAGTGAAAGAATGGAGGAATCTCCATCTCAGAACCTATGGAACCAAAACGGAATCACAACAAACTATTGTGAGCCCACTTTTTACACCAAGGTACATTCTCTCGTCTACTTTTAAGAATCTAGGTTTTGAGTTATTTGAGCCCTTTGATGCTCAAAGATCGAGTGAGATAGTCTAGATAAAAAAATGAGTAATATCCTAACTTGGTTAGGAGTTCTACAAATTTCTAGAACTTGTTGAAAAGATAAAAGCTTTAAAGTTGTTTTGAAAGGAAAAACTTATACAGTTTTTGTAGAAATCTTAGGTAAAGCTTTAAGAGTTCCATTTAAAGGAAGTAAGGTTAGATCCTTTAAGGATATGAATAGATTGAATGGGTATAATGAGTCTGATTTAAGGGATTCTATATTTCATGGTCAAAGTGAGGAATAAGTTAAAGTATGAGTATTTTCCTAATCATATCAAAATTATGCATTCAATCATCATCTACTTCTTATATCCTAAAACAGGAAGCCATACATATTTCGACAAATTTGATTGGTGTATTCTTTAGCATTTGCTTGAGAAAAAAAGCACTTAAATCTAGCCTATCTAGT
>CAOGCB010034094.1:0-16802 GCA_948266635.1 Cnidoscolus chayamansa
TGAGCTGGACTGTTGACTATTTCACTATCATTGACTAGCCTAACTTGATAGTAACAGGAAGGGTGAGGCTACATACGTTAAATTCAGAGCTAGATTTCCGCAGAAGTGTCTCCACATAGCTTCCTAATCCTGCAGCTGTTGAAAACAATTTCATTAAGCAAATCTTCTCAATTCCTTTATGTATTTACCCAATGTACAAACACAAAAGTAATGGAGGAACATAAACTTTGCAATCTCATCCAAATGATCAGAAAATGATGGTTCCTTAAAAACCATATATACATAAATTCAAGGAAAGTAAAGAAATGGTCAACCACAAATCATATTCCATTATTAACACCAACCAATTTCAATGAAACCAGCAGTCGTCACGGTGATTTTTTGGCCATTCGAAATGATGTCTGCTTGCAAAATACGTCCAACATCTAATGGTTCAGGGGGATACATTGATTTGTTAGCACCTGTTGAATCAAAAATCGGATCACATAAGATGAAAAATATATCCAATCAGGTAAAAATTGAAGTTCATAATAGAATGATAAAAGGCACTTGGACTGTGTGGATTTGCATCCCTTAGAACTGGTTCATAAACCTATTTTTTACTATCTAATCTTATAACAACAAACCAGTGCCAGAAATGGAAAATAAATTTTAGCATAACTAGAAGCACATTAAAGTACTTCCCAAAACTATCATGATCTCTAAATCTTTTCCAAAACATGCATTTCCTCCTTTTATTTGTGTGTTTGTGTTTGTGTTTTCGGGTTGGAGGGGAAGCTATTGCTAAAAAGGTAAAATTTCTATTAGAGTAATCAATTGTACAGGGCTTAATTACCCAGGAAAAGAAAAATCAAATCTTTGGTCCAATTTGTAATTATAACCATTTATTTTAACTCTATCAATTATATACACAACCTTCAAAATTTATGTTAGTTATAATCAAACTTGGAATAAATAAAACTCTCAAATTGCTCATATTCACACATTTTATTTACAGAAGTTTCATATGAGCATATTTAAGGAGAGAGAAGATGCAGTGAAAAGATCCAAACATCCTTTCTTTTTTACTTTAAGGTTCTAAGCAAGAATAAAAAAAAAATTCAACATACAATTAATAATTTTTCAGAATGTATGCTTCACTACACTATTTCAAATTAATGATAAGCAAAATATTTTTATTAAAATATATACTATTTCAGCAATTTGAGATTCTGTAATTTGGCTATAATTGACTACAAGGGAAAAGGAAAGTAAAACTGCCAATTTGAAGAATTGACTATAACTGAAAAAGGACCGAAAATTTGGAAACCCTTTGCCATTAAGCCATTTTACAGGATATTGCAACAGAGGATAGGAATATACATAGCATCTACGTGCTCAAATGCATGCAAATTTCCCCACTTATGGCACACATGTTGAAAAGCACTGAATGTGAAAATACCAGAAATAACTTCTTTTTGGCTTCCATCAGATGATACACGGCACCACTGAATCGAACACTTTGAAAGTGGAGGTGGTGAAGCATTTGACCTTGGCTGGAGTTGCAAACATGAACCTAAAGTTTCAGAACCATCTATGACATATGGAGAGGATTTATTCTCCTGAGCTCTCCTGCTCATTGCCAGCTGGAAGGATAAAGGTATCAGTAGTGCAAGATAGTTATCATAATCTAGCATTCATCTGCTGTATAATGTTGGACTAATGGAGGCCTCATCAAATGAAAAGCAATATTCACGAGTGACCATCCAAGAAAATATACAAAGCAAAAAGAAACAGAACCGTTGAAGAACCACGTGCCCACATATACACTTCAAAATGCTCTCAACTTCGGGAAGGTTTGACACTCAATAGCCAAACATTAATTACAGATTTACAGTACTGTATACTTTCTCAAGAGAGACTTTGGCTATGTGGTAGTGCCTGGGAGCACAGCCGTAATCAGCCTCAGAAGGGTAACAAACATCACTATCTATGTCTTTCTTCATAACAGAGAAAAAAACAAAAATAATTCATATCCTAGTAGGCTCTCTCAACTACAATGTCGTGAAACTAAATATCCATAAATGACACAATTGCTTTATCCACAATTAGGTTACTGCATAAGGAAAAATATTTACTGTGATGCATTTTTGTCTCAAGTCATTCAACTTATGTAATCCTCAGGAATATTAATTTATCAGCAAAAGCTTGTTCTAAACTGACAAAAAGGAGATGGCAGAAAACATTTTTAGTTTCGAATCACTCAGAAATATTTACTATTGAAGTAAGAACAGAGGAAAATGTAAGAAAAAAGAAAATTCACAAAATTTAGTTCCAAGATAATAAAAAAGAAAGATACACTAAACAAGAATTGCACAATATTAGCTTCATTATAGCCTTCTAAAAAGAAATACATTGAAAAAAAGGTACATCATGCCTATCAAATTGGTCTAACAACAACAACAACAACAACAACAACAAAGCCTTAATCCCAAACAAGTTGCAATCCTTGCACTTCCTTCTATCCCTCTTTCGAGTCAATATAAAATCTATCTGGCTTCGAGTCTGTCCACTCTTGAAAGTGGTCATGTGAGACTCCCTCTTTTTAAAACAAGTATTTGCCAGCAATAGATCATAAGCCACTGCGAATTCTAAAATTCTCTTACCCTCCTCATTCCTAGTTCCAAACCCAAAACCCCCATGGACTCCATCATAACCGCTACTGTCTTTACCAATATGCACGTTTAGATCCCCTCCAATGAATATTTGTTTATCATCTGGAATATCTTGCATTAATTCATCCATCTCCTCCCAAAATTTATTCTTGATTGCTCCATACAGGCCTACTTGAGGAGCATAAGCACTTATAACATTAATAGTATCATCCTCCAACACTAGCCTTATAGAAATGATTCTATCCCCCTTCTCTTCACTTCCACCACCTTGTCTTTAAGCTTAGGTTCAACTATAATGCCCACTCTATTCTTGTTACTTTCTAAACCACAATACCATAACTTATACCCCGAATTACCAATTTCTTTAGCTTTATTTCCCTTCCACTTAGTTTCCAGCAAACAAGCTATACTAACATTCCTTCTTTTCAGAGTATCAACAAGCTCTACAGACTTTCCTGTCAAAGTGTCAATGTTCCAACTCCCTAACCTTAGTATTCTCTCCTGGACTAGCTTTCTTAGCTGCATCCGTCCATGATGCGGTAGCCCTTTCCTGTCTAACACCACATTCGGGCGCTGATGTGGCGGGACTAGCTTCTTTACCCATACTCGTCAATGGTATGGGAACCCTTGCTCATACTCCATCACATCCGGGCGGCGACGTAATGGAACCCCTTGCTCATTTAACACTACGCTCGGGTGCCGATGTAGCGCGTGCCTAGGAGAGCATGTCCCAACGTTATAATAGTTTAAAGGATTCATCATAAGATTGGCTAAGTTTTTACGCTGGCCGCCTACCTACCGCAACCCTCCTCCTTTACCCAGGCTTGGGACCGGCTACGCTACTCGCATAGGCGGAGTTATAATATTTGCTTCTTAACATAAGAAAAAGTAAAATTACTGTTGACACTGTACAATATCTAGTTGAGACAGAAAAGAGATGAGCTGAAATAAAAAATAACTGTCATACTACTAGAATCATCAGAGTTGTTACAGGTGGAATTATTTATATACAACGCCTAACACAACACCGTGCTACTCATGTGTGCCCACATTCTATACAATACACATAGTTCTACATCCCTCCCTCAAGTTGGAACCTTTGGCAATTGCACAGTACAGCTTGGAAGTAAAGTGATGATGAAGTTCAGAACTCAATGGTTTAGTGAACACATCAACAATATGAAGTTGAGAAGAAACATGAGTTGGAGCAATAAACCCTTTATTGAGCTGTTCTCTAACTAGGTGACGATCAATAGCAATGTGTTTAGTTCTTTCGTGAAATACAAGATTGGCTGCAATATGAATGACATCCTTATTGTCTCAGTGTAAAGGAATAGACAGCTTGAGAGACACCTGCAAATCTTGAAGGTAATAAGAAATCCATAGCAATTTGCAAACCACATATGCTAGGGCCCTGTATTCTGCTTCTGCAGAAGATCTTGACACAGTTGATTGCTTCTTAGTTTTCCAGGAAATAAGTGAACCCCCAAGAAAAGTTCATAAACCAGTTAATAAGAAATCCATAGCAATTCGCAAACCACAGATGCTAGGGCCCTGTATTCTACTTCTGCAGAAGATCTTGACACAGTTGATTGCTTCTTAGTTTTCCAGGAAATAAGTGAACCCCCATGAAAAGTGCATAGACCAGTTAATGACTTCCTAGAAAAAGCACAAGATGCCCAATCAACATCACAAAATGCTGTAAGTTGCAAGTAAATAGAAGTAGGAAAAAATAAGCCTTAAGAAGGACATGAGTTCAAGTATTTGAGAACATGCATAGCAGCTTCCATGTGAAGCTTCCTAGGGATTGACATAAACTGAGAAAGATGTTGAACTGCATAGTTGATGTAGGGCCTAGTTAATATAAAGAAGTCTGCCAATTAGCCTTTTATAAGAGTCTGGATTAGGTAAAATATCACCTGAAAATTAGAGGGGAAAGATGAAGACCCTTAGTTAGAGGTGAAGAAGAAGGTTTAGCATGAAGAACTGCATCTGTTAAGACATCCAGAATGACCTTTCTTTGACTTAACATAGTACCAGAAGCTGATCTTGCAACCTCTAAGCCCAGAAAATATTTCAGAAAATCCAGGTCTTTAATAGTAAACTTGTTGTGAAAAGCTGATTTGATCTCAACAATAGTTTCAGAGCAAGCGCCAGCAAGAATGATATCATCCACATAGACCAATAATTCTATAAAATGTTGAGGAGAACTTTTAATGAACAAATAGTAATCATTTTGTGACTGTGTAAACCCAAGAGATTGGAGAAAAGCAGTAAATGACTAAATTCCATATTCTATTACCTAGAAGCCTATTTTAACCCATACAAAGACCATTTGAGAAGACAGACTTGACCAGGCAAAGCTTTGTCATACCCCTGTGGAGGATGCATGTAAACCTCCTCATCCAAGTACCCATGCAAGAAAGCATTGTTTATGTCCAGTTGATAAATAGGCCAGTTTTTGGCTGTGGCAACTGCAATAAACTGACTTATTGTGACCAATTTGGCCAGTATAGCAAAAATCCCCATAGGTAGTATTCTGAGATCAAAACAGAAAGTATCTTCTCCAACCTTCCATTTAAAATCAGGATAGCTGTATGAACTAATCACCTTTCTACCTTCAGCCACCGTAACAGTCATGGGGTGAGCTGCTACCATGGGAATCCTTAATTCTCTTGCCACCTGCTCATCCAAGAAGCTATTTGTGCTCCCATTATCTAAGAGAATCAACAGTTGCCTATCATTGAAATACCACAACAGTTTGATAGTATCCATGCCTTGTCTCCTTTCTTTAGCATGAATAGACAAGGTTGCTACCTCCTACCACCCTTCTTCCCTCACTTGCTCTTCCTCACAATTCTCCTTATCTCTGTCCTCTTCCTCCAAATTAATGTTTAATAGGGAGCTAGGATTGCATTGATGTCCAGGAAAGTATTTGTCACCACATTTAAAGGAAGGTCTGGGATTTTGGTTTGGTATAGGATTTGTGTTTTTGGTAAAATTTTGGTTTATAGAAGACTGACTGCTGCTTGCAGCCACCTTCTGGTCATCATAAGGAGGTTTTGGTGCAGGGTTACTCGACTGAAAATGAGAGAGTGTTTTCAGGTTATTGGTCTGGTTAATTGATGAGTTTTGATTTCTAGCAGTGGTAATGGTGGTAGGTCTCATGCTTTATGTGGGGGGGGGGGGGGGAGGTGGGGCGGTTCTTTCTTGTGCTATTAAGGAACTGTTCTTGAAATTTAGCAATTTGGAATGCTCATGACATGGATTTAGGTTTCAACATTCTTAGGACTGGTTTGATTTCTTCCTCCAATCCTCCAATAAAAATAGATAGGAAATAAGCCTCTACAAGATCAGGTGTCACTCTCTCTACTCTAAGTCTTAGATCTTCGAATTTATCCTGATACTCCATGTTTCCCTCTTGTCTCAGTTTCATTTATTCTTCTATCACATCTTCCATTTTTTTTTTCACCAAATCTGGAACACAGTTGACTTTCAAATTCTGACCAAGATTGAGGTCCAACACTCTTGATCCAATTATGGTACCATGGATCTGCTCTATCAATCAAAAAGAGACCTGCTATTCCTACCATTTGTTCTTCAACTACACCATACACCTCAAGGTATTTAACACATTTCCTAATCCATGGTCTAGGTTCAGTTCTTCCATCATATGTCATTAGTTTAATCTTAGGTATGAATCTAGACATACCTGATCCTTCTCTACCGATTCCAACACTGTTGGAGTCCCTGCCATGTTGATTAACATCACGTTTAGGACTAGGGAGAATTCCTTTGCCGCTGTACACAGCCACCTGGACTCCAATATCGTTTGTCTCCTCCATCGCTGTCAATCTTGCTCTCTCTGGAAAATTTACTCCAAAGATCGGCATCACATTGCGATTTTCGCTCGTCAATCGCCTCATTTCTTCTCGCAGATCTTCGCTCTCCTTCAGTGATCTTTCTTGCATCGATCGGATCTGCTCCTCCAGTTCTCCCAGTCGCTTTTCTTGAGTTGCTGCAGCTGATCATGTCATAGCTGATCGATATCAGTTTTGATACCAATTTGTTATGCCAAACTTGATAGAATTCAGAATTTAGCGTGCAGAATAGTAAGAAACAGAACTTAGATGAGAATTTAGGATAGAGAAGTAGATGAGAAGAAGAAAGAACAGAATTTAGAGAGAGAGATAGGAAGAGAAAATAGTTTGATTGATTCTTGAATGCTTACTATGAATGCTGAATTAGTTATAGGACAGAATTTACTAACTGCCACTAACAACCTTTAACAACCTTAGCTGTCAGTCAACAACTTGCCCTCCATTCTCAACTTCCTCTCTTCTATTCTTTCTACACTTCTTATACGCGACAATAACCTACAAAGATAGAGGGAATACTTCTTCCATCAAATTTATCCTTAAAAGGCTTGACAATTAACAACAAAGCATAAACATCCAAAAATTTCATATGGAAATATGTAGGAGGCTTGCCAAACAATAGTTCAAAGGAGAAATCCACCCCAATATTTTAGCAGGAACCCTATTGTTGATATAAGTTGCTGTAAAGATACACCCAGACCAAAACTGTTCGGGTAATTGAGCACGAAATCTCAGAGCTCTTGCTATATCCAAAAGATGTCTGTCTCTTTTCGATTACTCCATTTTATTGAGGTGTATATGGGCAAGTTTTGTGTTGAATAATACCTTTTCTAGCCAATATTTGATTAAAATTGTTGCTGGTAAACTCTCTCCCATTATCTGTTCTAATACATTTGCCTGAGGCACCAAATTGTGTTTGAAGCAACTAAAGGAATTGGCTAACTGTGGAGACACTTTGGGACTTGTGAGTTGTGACTCATCATAAAAGTCCATGTAGCTCCAGTGTAATCATCAACCCTAGTAAGAAAAACCTTGCACCAGTAATGAAAGGCATCTTATATGGACCCCACACATCCATATGAAGTAACTCAAATATTGGTGGAACTAGAAATTTTTGTGGGAAAAGATAACCTACATTGCTTTGCTAAGGGACATATAACACATCTCATATGTTTAGCATTCAGATCAACATTATCACATATCGCAATATGTTTCAATATTTCAAAAGAGACATAGCCTAGCCTGGTATGTAATATAGAAGCATCAATCAACTTCATAACACTATTGGATACTGAATCAGAATAGTTCCCTTTATTTGATGTGAGAATAGGAGTAGAGAACATGATATGTGCATCAGTTTTTAGAAGAATTTGAAGTGAATGAAGTTGACAAATAATCATGAATTGCAGTGGAAGTTAAGCTGGACTTATCTAACTGGTATAACCCTCCTTGTTTTACTGCTGCTATCACATTCCCAGTCTGATGGTGCTGAAATAGACAATGGTTAGAAAAAAAAATGAGTTTAAGGTTGGATGTTTGGAGTAGTTTATGGACTGACAGTAGGTTTTGTTGAAAATTAGGTAAGTAAAACACATCATGTAAGACTAGTGTATGTATTTTGATGGTCCCAGGTGTACTTGATTGCTTGTACCATCGGGTAAGTGAACAATTATGGTAGTGGGTAAAGAATGTAGGATAAGGAAATTACTTTTAATGAATGACATGTGATCTGTGGCTCCAGTGTCTAAAATCCATGAGACATCAACATTTATGCTAGCGCAACATACATTAACAGGTTTAGGGTTACCAGCAAAAGCTGTCACACTTTGAAAATTGCTGCCATGAAATCCCTGCTTAACAGGTGCTACTGCGGAAGCAACCACAGGTGCTCTGGCCTTCTTTAGCTTAGCCAATTCTCGCTGAATATTTCCCAACTGCATGCTAAGAACTTCTAAATTATTATCTCCTGCAGAAAAAACAAATGGAGCATCCAAGTCCTCTAAAACTGAGCTTGTGGACCCATTTTTAACAACCTGTGCAGCATTGGCTTTGTACTGCCTAGGTTGCCTCTTATTCTTAGACTTCCACCACTTAGGATATCCAATCAATTTGAAACAACTGTCCTTGTCTGTCCATCAAGGTTGCAGTAGCTACAGTGCCCCTTTTTTTATTATCATAATTCTTTTGATCCCTTTTGTCACCATTTTGACATTCAGAGAACAAAGAAACAGTCTCAGTTGATTCAAAAAATGTGGACACCACCATTTTCCGTGCCTCTAACTTCATTACTATTGAGTAGGCTTTATTCATTGGCGGTAGGGGTTCAAAAAGAAGAATCTGGTTCCTTGATCAAAACTATCTTCTAGGCCCATAAGGAATACTTATTCCTGTTTTGCATTTCTGCAATATCTTTTGCAGCTCCACAATTTCATCCACTTATACACTCCATAGTGGCTAATTCATCCCAAAGCCCTTTTAATTTTGTGAAATAGGATGATACAATAGCATTATCTTGCTTAATAGAACTAATGTTTCTCTGTATTTGATAAATCAAAGGTCCACTACTCTCTCCATATCTTTCTGCTATTCATCCTTCAGCACCTTAGCTGAGGTAGTATAAATGAAGGCTTTAACTAGTTCCTTCGAGATGGCATTTAAGATCCAAGATGTGACCATATAATCACATCTTTTCCAGGTTTCATATCTCTCAGCTCTTTGTTCTGATTCCAAACATGAACCATCAACAAACCCTATCTTCTGCTTAGCACCTAAAGCAATTTTCCTGGCTCTAAACCATGATACGTAGTTGTTTCCTACTAAAGACGTTGAAACAAGCACCACACCTGCATTATCTGAACTAAGAAGTGACATTGGACCTTCACAGATTTGCTTGCTGACATTTCCTTGCTGCACCGTTGTTGATCCATGCGGTATCCACCGATTCTGCATCCATACTCTGCATTTGCAATTTTTAAATTGTTCTCCACTTCTAGATCTATCAAGCAATCTTCAGTTTTCAAGCCGTAGATCGGGCTTAGCTCTCATACCATGTATGATATCTAGCTGAGACAGAAAAGAGATGAGCTGAATAGAAAAATAAATGCCATAGTTCTGGAATCATTAGAGTTGTTACATATGGAATTATTTATATACAACACTTAACACAGCACCCGTGCTACTCATGTGTGCCACATTCTATATACACGTAGTTCTACGATGTGATAAATAGGTAATATAAGTGGTTGGATTATAAGATCAAATTGACTAGTCATTTTGATGTGCCAAGTAACTCAATCATTTATACTTAATATACTTAGTATTCTCTCCAAATTTAACATGGTATCAGAGCTTGGTTCGAGTTGTAGGTTAATTAATATACTTAGTACTCTCTCCAAATTTAACATGGTATCAGAGCCTGGTTCGAGTTGTGGGTTTCAGCCACCTGTATTGGGTCTTAAAAATTAATTGTTAAGTGCTAACTATGTGGTTGCACTTGAGGGGGAAGTGTCGCGAATATGAATCTCACATTGGAAATGAATGAGAATAAAAATGTGAATATAAGTGGTTGGATTATAACATCAAATTGGCTAGTCATTTTGATGTGTAAAGTAAATCAATTATTTATATTATAGGACAGACTGTTTTATTTGGACTTTTCTTGTATCAGGGAATTCATGCTATTAATCTCGGAGACAGTGGATTCATGGTGGTGAGAGATGGATGCACTGTATTCCAATCCCCAGTGCAGCAGCATGGCTTCAATTTTACATACCAACTGGAGAGTGGCAGCAGTGGTGATCTGCCCAGCTCTGGCCAGGTTAATTAATTGATTTTACACCATAGTAATGTGTAAATCGTTTGACACATATTGTCATGCTTTCAATATGTTGACCATATGTTTCTGTTTTTGTAGTTGAAGAATATCTTGCTGTTTCTGCATTGTGGTTTTATCTAAATTAACCTTAAACTTTGTTCATGTTGTGCCATATTAGAACTGTTTATAGCCGCTGAACTGAAAATTAAAGTTGCTCTTTTCTTGACTATTTCTTCTAGTTTCTGATGAGGTGCCACCAAAGGCTAGAGCAGTGAATGTGTTTGGTTCTCTATCTGGTTCCCATTTTTGGAAAGTCACACGAGTTCACCATGATTTGAGTCCATGCCTTTTTTTTTTTTTTTTAAATTCTTTAAAAGATTTGAATTCTTGAGGAGTATTTTCTAGTGTAGTAGCTCAATTGATTGTGTGCAGTTTGAGATTGTGAAAAAACAACTGACCCCCTGACACGAGCATCCTTTTTGGATAAATTGCCCCAGGTTTTCACATTTCCTGTTTCTCCCGGTGACGTAATAATTGCTGGAACAGATGGATTATTTGACAACTTGTACAACAATGAAGTTACTGCTGTTGTTGTTCATGCGGTAAGAGCTGGGTTAGGGCCTCAAGTAACAGCTCAGAAGATTGCAGCTTTGGCACGTCAACGGGCACTGGATAGGAACCGACAAACACCTTTTTCTGCTGCTGCTCAAGAAGCTGGATTCCGCTACTATGGTGGCAAACTTGATGATATCACTGTTGTTGTGTCATATGTAACAATCTCTTAACATGTGATCATGTCTTCTCCTATGTGGCTGCAACCAATAGCTTACGTCTTGATGCACTCTTTTAATGGCTGGAAAAGCCCTGTTGCAGTAGAAACCTGGCATAACAAGCCATTTGTTAAGTCCTACGCGTATTTTTGATCACTTTATTCTCGTTTTGATGAAACCATGAACCTTTGGTTACTAAATTTATTTTTTGTTAGTAAAGCTGTCTACCCTTTTCCCTGCCTTCTCTCCTAATTATTATTTCATGATTGGAGGTTCTTGTTTGGTCTTGTGGTTGCATGTCAGATTATTGCTTTCTAGAAGCAGCATCACATGCTGCTTGAGGCAACAGTTTGGACGAAACTGCTTGTTATTTTAGTGCTTTTTGTATCTAAATCAAACATAATTCTAAATCAATTTCTTAAGGTTTTATTAAATATTAGGTCCAACATTCAACAGTACCGAATAAACCCTACTAGTTCAAAAACCCTGCATAAATTGTGAAGTGAAGCCTGTTGTATGAAGACAATCACTTGAAAGAAAGGTAGCATTTTCTCTCTTCCCTTAGTTTTGATAGGAGAATCCCATTAATTTCAATCCACTAAGTTTTTCCAATACGCCATGCACTGATCTATTGGTTGATCTGTTGAATTAGGAAATGAGGTACATGTACTGGTTTGGCCCTCCAGGACGATTTCTGACAAAAGTTGGCTACGAAGCATTACAGGGCACATAGAAAAATCATGACAAACCTTCAGTCTCAGATGCAAATAATCCTATTCCGACTATGCAACTTTCTGACAACAAATTTCAACTCCTTGGAACAATGAAATGCGGTTAAGTTTGGACTTCAAATAATATCCTGGACAACGAAGATTATGAATTGCTAATGTGCTAAAGAAAAATAGTAAGATTCATTTTTACATTTTCCACCATCCGGAGCTTCTCAAAATACCATTTTAAAAATCAAGTTAAACTCACAGCCTACAACTGAAAGACCATTAAATTTAAAAGATAAAATAAAGGGCAGTGGAGAAAAGAAGCAGCTAGTGTCATATATGATCGCATTGCAGAAGATATTTCACTAACAGGAGAAACGAAAATGGATTCCAAAATTTGTTTGACACCATAGAACCGATGTCCAAACTTAGATACAAAAGGATCTAATCTCATTACAAGGCGCGCATGATGTCCAAACTCCTAGCATAGATCACAGAGCTTATTAAGGAAAAAAAAAAGCTGGAAAACAGGCATAGCGTAGGAGCTTTTATTTCCACATCTACAGAGAGAGCGGCGGAGGATTGTGAAATGCAGCTACAGGGTCACCTTTTAAAGTTTCCAAACTTTTCTTGCAGCTTTTAGTCCTCGGCCATTACCACCTTCATGCTATTGCTCTTCTTTCTTAGTTCCTTCTTCCACTGGTCCTTCTCTCTGTTTCTCCTGATGGTCCTCGCCACCTCGTTTTTCCTATCTTCTTCTTCTTCTTCTTCTCTCTTTCGTTTCATTTGCCTTTCTGTTTCATCTCTGCTGGCCTCTTCTTGCTCCTTTCTTCTATCTGCTTCTCGTCTTTTCTTTTCCTCTCTTTGCCTTCTTTCCTTTCCTTTTCTCCTCTTTTCTTCTTTTTCCCTTTTCCTTGCCTCTTCTTCTCTTCTTTTCTCTTCTTCTTGTTTCCTCTCTTCTTCTTCTTCCCTCTTTCTTTCCTCTTCCTGCCTTTCTCTTTCCTTTTCTTCCTTCATTGCCATAACCTCTTCCTCGGCGCAAGAAATGCACTCCAATATGATTGCTTCCTTCTGAGGAGTCAAGAGCTCATCAATTGTCGTGTTAGTGACATTGAAGGACAAGGCCAAGATCTGTTTGTTCAAATTATGTAGGACTGAGGTTTTTCCAGCTAAAAATTTAGGGTGATTTTTCCCTGTTGATGTGCTAAATCCCATAAAAACAAATGAATCATTGTTGAAAGACATTTGAGCCATAGGATGGAACCTAGGTACAGCAAAAACATCTCCTTCTTCAACCTTGAACCTCATGTTTTTGCACTGTGTTTCATTTAAACTGCTAGAACAAACCACCCTCACAATCCCTCGTCCCTCTAAAACTATTGCTATCTCAGTAGCCGTTGGGTTCCAGTGTGGCCCCATCATCGAACCCTGCAAGAAAGATTCATCAATGGAAGTGCTACTGCATTTCTGATTCTAAGAGAGAGAAAAAAAATATGATTTATATATACCTTCGTCAAGTTCACCATGAAAACACCAATATTGGAACCCCTTAGCTGTTTCAAGTCTCCTCTGTCTACAGTCACACTCCATCCATTACAGTTCTCAAAATCTGGGTCAGCTTCTAGAATGTTGAATGCCTTGGTTTTCTTTTTCCCACCATTGATGCCATAGAAGGAACTATCTCTGTTGACAGTAAGAGCTTTTAGAAATCTAGCTTCTAGTTCCATAAACATTGATTTCTTCTCTTGCACAGCATGGACTATGGGTGGTGGCTTCATTGCTTTAGTCATTTCTTCTATTACATCATCAGGGACCTTACATACATAGACATCAATGGTGAATTGCGAATTACAAGGAGCAGTACATGTTGAAATGGCAAAGATGCAGTGCAGTACCTTAAAAGCTGATTGGAGGAGTTTATTATCAAAGCCAAGGACCAAATCATTAATGCTAGAGTATGCTCCAATGGATGGCTCCTGAAATTAATAGTACATTGACACATGAAAAACAAACTTTATATGTATATTCTGAGCTTTTATTTTCTGAGAAAAGGAAGGAAAGGTCCCAATCAAGAATTTCATACATAGACATCTTCATCTGTACTTGAATAAATTGCATGAATCCTCAGTTTTCGTCTTTCTGGCTCCAAGTTACTTTGCAGAAAGAAAATTGAGCCTTGATGTAGTCTATACACATCTCCTCTCCTTAAAGTCACCCTTTTCATTTCTCCTCCATCCTCAGCCCAGCTCAGCTTCCCACTCCCTATATTCATCATAAGCATCATAGCATGTATAAATTAAATATCTTTGAACTCCACAAGAAGAAAGAAAATTTTACCTGTTTTCACAAAAAACACCATGTCAGCATGAAGAAGAACAGGAAGAAACAAGGAATGAGGCTCCAGTGTCATGAACTCAAGATGGTAAGCCCCTCTTGCTCCCCTTGAGATATCAACGGCTGAGATCTCACCATATTCTGTTACCATTAAAGACTTTCTGTCTTCCCTTTTCACCATAGAAGGTCTCATCCCAGCAGAAGCATGTTCTTCCTCCCTGTAAGTCTCCGCATCAAGAGAGTAACAAAGGGAAAGAAAAAAGACGAGTGATAAGAGTGAATAAAGCATAATTGAAGCCTTGTGAATTCCTTTCTGTCCCAGAATGAGAATTAATTCAAAGGACTCACTGAAATTACTGAGCGAGTGTTGATCTGTATATAAAGACTGAGGAAGAAGGTTAAGAATCTTATTTATCTCTGCATGTGGACACGTGCATGTTGATGGAACATTTGGCGGAAACTAAGATGCATTCTTCAGGATAAAATACAAAGTTGGTTATTAAAAGTACTGATCGATTATTAATAGACAAGTGTGGCTTTCAGTTGGTCATAGTCTTAGCTTCATTTTAGCTTAATTCTCGTACAAATTACACAACTTCCAGCAACAGAAGCCGCAGGTAATACCATTCTATCTGTTTTTTTCCTCTTTTGAAAAGACTAATAAAAATTAAGAATCTGGGGAAGGATGGTGCATTTGTATATAAAATATAACTACCACAATTCCTTTATTATTAAAAGATAAATATTTAATAATTTATGCGTCGATAATTCAAATGAACGACTCGGCATGATGTGAAGATAAATAGCGATAATATAAACATGGGAGTCTAAAACGTTAGGCTTGTCATAGACAAGGAATGGCAAGGCTCAACTTATAGTTGGTTTCGAGTAGTAGTATCAGTTAAAATTAATCATATAAAAAAGAAGAAGCTATACAAATCAAATTGTATTAAATGCTTATCTTGTTTTACAAATTCATTTGAGCTAACATTCACAAAATGTGAAATTAATTGTAGCACTCTAGTCTGCATGGAGTATGTTATCCACTGATTATGTTCCTATTGCTTTTCGTTTTAAGGTTGTATCATATTACAATCTCATTCATTCCTGTTTTTTTTTTATAATTCTCTATACATACTTTATCAAATATGGCGAGTTTTTCCTATTTAAAAGTTTTTGAACATATCTTTTATAACCCATTACAACTATAATAATTTTCAACACCTTATCATCTGTAATCATACTTAAACACAATCATTTGTTCATTTTATAATATTCATTTTTCACTCTAACCATTTACAAATTTTATGTACATACATACCAAATATTATAAAGTACTGTTGTCAAAGATCTAGAGTTAGACCATCTATGTTGCATTCTTTGTCTATTGTTGTGGATTCTTGGATCTTTTTTTTTTTTTTAATCTTTTTACTGCCTTTCTTCATGACGTTTGGGTTGTTACGTTATAATAAATTGAAGTTGCACCTCTGCAAACAGCTTAAACTTTTGGTTTGTCGGTAAGCGTTTGATCTTACAATTAGAACTAGAGTCAATGTCATAGGTTTGAATCCTAGCAGTGTAGGGGGAGAATTATTGGCTAGGTGAGGCAATATTCTGCCCAGATTACTTCAAACCATGACACTTAAATTGCTATATTATAAGGAATTGAAATTGTGTTTCTACTAATAGCTTATGCTTTTTGAAATGATGGTAAGCTTTTAATCCTACAGTAACATATCAACAAATATATATTGTGTTACTGCATCATTTTTGTATGAACATATGCTAAATATATACTATTACATTCATTTCATGTCTGCATCACAATTTGTGTCATGTGTTGTATAACATCACATATCCACTTTCATGGACCATTGTAATGTCATAACTAAAATACCATTCCTTTTGGGTAATTTTTATCTACGGTCATTGATCTTTATAAGATTTTTCGGTCATTAAATTTCATTTTATTTTAAAAAAATCACTGATATTTATTTATTTTATTATAAATAATTATTTCATTAAGATCTGTTAAAAATTTTGTTTTTATGTGGCTATCCAATGTATATTTAATATAATAAAAAAAATTCATTTTCATATAGGATTAGAAATTATAAATAAAAAATAAAATCAAATAATGATCCATGAAACCCTTCTTCTTCCTTTTTTTTATTTCAGCCATTTCCTTGTCTTCCTTTTCTGTCTCTTTTAATCATTCAATTTTTTTTCTTACCTTTCTCTTCTCTCTCTTTCAAATAATCAATGTTTCTTCCATAAAATCCCCTCCTCCTCCTCCTCCTCCTCCTCTTCCTTTTTTCATTTCAATCTTTCATTGTTTCCCACATAAAACCCATTCTTTTCTCTTTTTTCTTCTTTCAATCCTTTCACTATTTCCCACATAAAATCCATTATTCTTCTCCTTTTCTCAATTGTTTCCAATTCACCTTTATTTTTTTATACACAAATACTTTATATTTTTTAGATCTGCACCTCTGAAACTCAAGTAATATTTATTTTGATCCATTCCCTGCATGCAAATCCAATTTTTGTAGCTCCAACAAGGTCCTTCCTATAAGGAATCAATATGAATAAGCTGCCACCTACAGTTGATTGTGAAGAGGAAGTAGGTGTTTCAT
>CAOGCB010034139.1:0-17836 GCA_948266635.1 Cnidoscolus chayamansa
CTTAAAAAATTTATAAATTGAGACTAACACTCATACTCATATTCACAGTCACGTCAATATTTGATAGACCTGATTTGTTATTAATATATATATATATATATATATATATATATATATATATATATATATATATTCATTTTGTGTTGCTTTCACTACAAAAAAAGTGATTTATAATGAGAGAAACTTTTCTCATTAATAATAAAAATATAATTATTATTTCCAATTAACGACAAAAATTATTCGTCATTAAAGGGTCGTTATAGATTCCATCGTTAAAAACTTAAAGACAATATTATAAATCGGTAATTAATTGTAATAATAACGGTATTATAAGTTGTTAAAATTACATTAATAATCATCGTTATAACTAATGTTAATAATTATTAATGAAAGTCAATTTGATCGTTAAATTTAAATTAAGTGACTATTAGTTTACAATTAATGACCATAATCATTTTTGTTAAAGCTAATTAATGCTTAAAAATGTGCCTCCCAAAAATACTGTTAACAAACCTCAAAATTATAGTTTTGTCACTGCCCCAGTTCATATGCAGCAACCCGACCCTGTCACTCAAACCTAATCGGAAAACAAACCTGACCCAATAAATCAAACAAGCCAGCTCGACCTAGAAAAACCCCTTAACCTAACAGACCTGGTTTTCCCTATAAAATCGGGTGATGCAGACCCAGATCCGACCCAAACAATTTTCTTCCAACCAAAGTATGACCCTGCAAATTGCTCTGTGGTGAAAAATGCCTTCCTTGATTCTAAATGGATTTCTTATTCTGGTGCCACAGATACCATGACATATGATTTGAATGACTTCATTGCCACATACCCAGCTAGCCGAAGCCATATATCTAGTGCCACTGGGAAATTATATCCTGTTACCTCTATCGGAACCATTGCTCCATCATCCACACTTCGTGTGTCTAATTGCTTATTTTTGCTATCTTTATCAAGCAAACTTTTGTCCATTAGCCAAATTACGAAGCAATTTAATTGTATTGTTCTAATACACCCCTTTTTTTTTGTCTTTTTCAGGATATTCATACGAGGGAGATAATTAGGTGTGGTACTGAATGCCGAGGCCTGTATTATGTGGACAAAGTCATTTCTACTAGACATGCACATTTGGCACACAAGACTTCTAATCGACAAACATGGTTGTGGTATAGACGACTTGAGCACCCCTCAATTGGTTATCTCAAACATCTTTTTCCTTCATTACAATTGAAAAATTCTAGTAGTCAATGTGAGACATGTATTCTGGCTAAAAGCAACAAAAAATCTTATCCAAGTTCTAATAAAATGTCTTCACAATCTTTTTCACTTATTCACTCTGATATGTGGGGTTTAGCACTGAATTCCTTGAATCAAATGTTTCGATATTATGTGATGTTTATTGATGATTGTACACGGGTCACTTGGGTTTACTTCTTATGTCATAAATTTGAGGTTGCATCACGATTTATTGACTTTTATCACATGATTTTGACTCAATTTCACTACCACATACAAATCCTTCAATCTGATAATGGCGGAGAATTTGTTAACTCCAACCTCTATGACTTCTTCTGCACCAAAGGCATCATCCACCAAACTTCTTGCCCTTATACACCTTAGCAAAATGGTGTAGCAAAATATAAGAACCATTACATCATTGAAACCATTCGAGCCTTAATGCTCAACTCCCATGTACCCTCCCATTTTTGGCCTGAAGTTGTTGCTACTTCCATTTACCTGATCAATCGCTTTCCATCCCATGTTCTCAACCTTCAATCTCCTTTAACCTGATTATGAGAACACAAAACCATCCTTACTTTTTTAATGCTTCTGCCCAAGGTCTTTGGATGTGCAGTGTTTGTCCATCTCCTTAAACCCACTCGCACAAAACTCAATCCCTGTGCAGTCAAATGTGTCTTTGTGAGATATGGTGTGAATAAAAAAAAGGTATTGATGCTTTGACCCGGTCCAAAATTGTATGTATGTCACTTGTGATTGCACATTCCTGGAGAAAAAATACTTATTCTCTAAACCCCAGTTTTCTACTCAAGGGTAGAGTGATCCGGAATTAGAAAATTGGTTGGTTTGAAAACAGGGGGAGGTAGATGGTGAAACAACAGAAGTGTCAGTGATAGAATCTGTGCTAGATAGTGCACCAAGAAGAAGTGATCTTCGGCCTGTCATACAGGCTTCGGTAGACAACCATGACTCCAATGCTCCTTCTATGGATTCCGAAGAGGTAATTGATTCTTGCTCACCTTCTACTCCTTCTTCATCTCCTAACCTATCTTATGAGCATACTGAAACTACATGGTATACCTTACCTCCATGAGCAATCGAGGAGTTCCACCCCGGTGATATGATCCAGAGTATGAGGCTACACTGTCTAGATATCCCATAACTAATGCAGCTATTAGTGGCCAGTTTGGACAAGCAGTAAAAAGATTCTCTTCGAACATAATTAACCAGTAGATTCCCTATAATGCGTCAGCAGTGTCTTTTACTGATAGGAAAGAAACTAGTAGGATGTAAATGGGTTTTTACAATCAAGTATAAACCAGATGGAGAAGTTGAGAGATACAAGGCTTGCCTGGTTGCAAAAGGCTATACACAGACATATAGAGTGGACTACTCCGAGACTTTCTCTCCTTTGGCAAAACTTGATATTATACGAATATTGTTCTCAATAGCTGCCAATCAGAACTGGCCACTTCATCAATTTGATGTAAAAAATGCATTCTTGTATGGAGATCTTAAGGAAGAGGTTTATATGGAAGCTCCACCAAGTTATAACAGAAAGTTTTGACAAGGGGAAGTATGTCGACTACAACAATCTTTGTATGGTCTAAAACAATCCCCGAGGATGTGGTTTGGAAGATTTACATTGGCTATGAAGAGATGGGATTACTGGCAAAGCAATTTAGACAACACACTCTTCTTGAAAAGGCAATAAGGCAGAATAACTTATTTGATTAAATATGTGGATGATATGATCATAACAGGTAATGACACCTAGGAAATTCAAAACTTATGGCACAACCTATTTCATGAATTTGAAATGAAAGATCTGGGAGGATTGAAATATTTCTTGGGCATCGAAGTGATGAGATCGTCTAAAGGGATATTTATCTCGCAGCAAAAATACATACTGGATTTGTTAACTGAAAAGGGGCTCTTGGATTACAAGTCAACTGAAACACCGATCCTACCAAACCATGGTCTATACAAGGATGAAGATGGTGAGCTGACTAACCAGGATCAATACCAAAGACTTGTTGGAAAACTGATATACCTATCGCACACTCGACCTTGATATTGCGTATGTAGTAAGTACCATAAGTCAATACATGCACAACCCAAGAATAATTCACATGGATGCTGCATTGAGGATTGTACGGTATCTCAAGAGGACCACAAAAAGGGATCCTATTTGAGAAATCAAATCACCTTCAGATTGAAGGATACACTGACGTAGATTGGGGAGGGAACCTTGACGATAGGCAATTCATATCAGGATACTTCATATTTATTGGAGGTAACTTGGTTACTTAGTGAAGTAAGAAATATAAGGTTGTAGCCTTGTTAAGTGCAGAAGCAAAATTTCGAGGCATAGCCAAAGGTCTGATGGAGATTCTATGGATCAGAAAATTGATGACAGAAATTGGTTTTCCACCTGAAGGTAGGACTAAGCTATATTGTGACAACAAAGTTGCTATTAGTATATCTGAAAATCCAGTCCAACATGATCATACGAAGCATGTTGA
Source organism: Cnidoscolus chayamansa (assembly GCA_948266635.1). Taxonomy (NCBI): domain Eukaryota; kingdom Viridiplantae; phylum Streptophyta; class Magnoliopsida; order Malpighiales; family Euphorbiaceae; genus Cnidoscolus; species Cnidoscolus chayamansa. Next base: position 3,772 of record CAOGCB010034139.1, read on the forward strand.
GATAGATAGACATTTTATCAAAGAAAAATTAGAAACTTGAATCATTGAATTTCCATTTGTACATTCAGAAGAACAAGTGGCTGACATTCTTAACCAAGGATTTTCTAGACGAGTACTACAAATCTGTCTTAGCTAGTTGGGTATGTGGGATCCACACTTACCAACTTGAGGGGGAATGTTGAAGATACTAGCCTTGATCATAGTAGGCTAATTTTCTGTAAAATAATGTAACCATACCATAGATAGAACATACCTTAGATAGGAATATCTATAAATACTATTCAAGGTTGTACAAACACAGAGAAAAAGATAAGACTTGATAATACAAGACTTTCTAAATTCTCTACAAAATCAAATCCTGAAATTCTGCACAGTGGCCCAGATTTTTGTGGATGCAATCATACCCACGGCTATAAAATCTAGATTTTATATTTTTCAACTCTTTTTGCTCCAAAATCTCTATCACCTCAAATAAACAATTAAAATACATAAATAGCTATTTTATTCAGCTAAAAATAAGGAGATTTACATAGAAAATAATTGATATTTGCATGTCAACAAACATCCCCACACTTAAACGAAGCTTGCCCTCAAGCATTAACTATTATGCTAATGATTTTCCACACCAAATCAAATCATGGATTGTATACAGTTTAATAAATATGACAATAAAGTTATCAATACATGTAATAAGTTATAAATTTTTATAAAAGATTGGACCAACGAATAAACACAAGGCTAAGGCTTAATTCAATTTTTATAACACAAGCAATTTAATTCCTTTCTTAATTAATTATTCACATTAAGAAATCCAAATCAACCCTTCAGAAATAATAAGCGAAATTACCTAAAAACACAAGTGCAATTATATTTCTCCCTTCCTTTTCTTTTTTTTTTCTTTTTTTTACCAAGGGCTTAAAGAGCTTGCCTATCGCATTAAGAATCAATAGCTTTAGGTGGCTACTAGCTACCCTCATGTTCACCATTTTTGCTTTATTTGCACTTTATTTTTGGGCCATATTTCAAGTCTTATTCGACCCTTTTTAGGGGTTAACTCTCCCAACAAAGGTTTTCTCCATTCACATAGCCTATTAAAGATTTTGTATCTATTGTTTTTCAGCTATGCTTAAGGGGAAAAAGTATCAAACCACATGAACCAACCTTTGATGGTACGCCTAAAGTAGGTGAACAGAGGAGTGTTTAATTCTTACCCTTAATATTTATTAAAAAGGAAGAGTACAACTATTGCACTTGTATTTAAAGGCAATTAAACTTGTTAAAATCCATAAGAGGTTAAACTTAGTTATCAAAGTGTGCAATAGTTCATCAAAGCATGCAGAAATTAATGCATTTATATTAACAAGCCTTAGCTAAGTATCTAAACAATAATGAACCTAACATGAAAAAATTAACATAAGACATAAGTTGTGCACTAAATAATCATAAAAAGAAAATGGCTAGCAAAACTGATTTTCAAAGATGATCGAAAATTAACTAGCAAATTAGTGATAATAATGACATTTGAGGCAGGAAATACTATAACAGCTAAATACAAATATCAACAACAAGATTTTTTTTTTTTGCAAAAGTGAAAGCAAAATAGGCAGCAACATATATTAAGCAGTGAAACAGACATCCTCCCAACACTTAGTCTAAACATTGTCCTCAATGTAAGAAAATGACCAAATAAAGAAAAGATGAAGAGGATAAGATGTTGCGCTAGTAAAATGGTGAGCCTAGGCGCATCGTGGGATGCCCATGTGTTGACACAAAGCTTGCAAATTACTACTAATTTGTTGGACAACCTCTTCTAAGGATGTGAGTCGTGCCTCAATGGCTGTGAGGGAGAGAAAGAGAGGGCTAGGGTTTAAAAAAGGGGGGAGAAAATCGATTGGACACTTAGGCCGGCCCAAAGGCCAGCAGCTTATATGGGTAAGGAAAGTCAAGGCCGACGACTTTCATAAGAAGGCCGGCCAAAGGTCGACGACCTTTCTATGGAAGTTGTGTCTTACTTGTTCGTGGGCTGGCTAAAGGTCAGCTGCCTTCTTTTGTCAGCCCCTATATTATGAAATTCTTTTCCAATCAACTCAAATTTGGCTTTTAGGTCTTCCAAACCTATAATTTCACATAAAACATAATAAAAATAACTTAATCAGAAGATTAGAGAGAAATTATGGAGAAAGGAATGAATAGTAAAACAAAATAAATAAAACTGGCATGGGTTGCCTCCTAAGAGCGCTTTTCTTTATAGTCTTTGGCTAGAATGTCTCAGATTTTTATCCAGTGTATTCCAGAGTGAACAGAAGAATTTTTTCCACAAGTCGGGCCTCTTCATTGTCCAAACCATCGAAGGTAGGCAGCAAGTGGATGAGTCTAGATTTCAGTTCGAAACTGACTTCCACTGCTAGGAAGGTGATGCATAATGGCTGCTGATTTTTGGGTGCAGCTGCAAGTTCTTGTAAAGTTCGATATTAGTTAACCATGTCTTCTACTATGGCTTCGATTTGCTCTTCCAAGTTGCCCAGTTCCTCAAGTGATTCCTAAATATTATCCGTGTTGCTGGAAGATAAAGTTCCTACTGGAGGAGATGGATTACCAAGATTTTGTCTCGGCCTGGTCTATTTTCATAGATGTTTAGCAGTTTTTTCAATTTTAGAATCAAACTCTAAACCTCTTGCAAGATCAGATTTGGTCATAAAAATTAGATTAAATTAAATTGACACTATTCTCCGACAACGACGCCAATTTTTTATGGGTGTCGAAGCCACCAAGAAATAAATCATTTTTTCTAACTAAAATAAATAAATTGTGTTAGCAGTAAGTAGAGTATCAATTCACGAGGAATAGGCAAAATAAAATAATTTTTAGAAATCAGAAATAAAAATAAAAGAGGTGGGTTTTGAAAGTTGATTAAAAAGAAATTAAAAATAATTAATTAAAATAAGAAATCAACAGAAAGAGAGATTCAGCCATGGTATAATCCTAATTCATTCAATTAGATTGATCCCAGACACAAAAGATTAATTTATCACTCTTGATATGTTCGTTATAATTACCAAGTACGCTTAGGCAACTAATCTTTTCTTAATCGCAGAATAATTAAGAGACGCTCGTTAATTATTCCCTAATTAATAAATAACCACATTAATTAGAATTTAATTTATTAATATCATTAAGATGACGAAGACCCAACACTAATTAACAAACTAACACGCGTGCTCCATTTAAATGATTCCATTCATTTCCTTAACAAATGTTAATTGCCACAAATATCAAAATAACCAAATAATTACAGATTTAATTGTTTTGAATGATTGTGTATTGTTTTTAATGACTGAATAACAATGAGCTCAAATTGCATTCAACCATAAAATAATAGAATTAAATAAGAAAATGAACAAATACAAAAAATAAAGAAATTTTATTAAAGAATGATAAATCTCATAATCTTTTTGGCAAATGGACCTTGATTATCCTTGACTAGATGAAAGGCAATTAGCCACACATAATTTGAGAATAAAAACTAGAAGAGATGTAGAGATCCAGATGATTGATTAATTGGTCTCTCTTTCCTCTATAGAGTTTCCTATTTATAGTACAAAAATTAGAGAAGAGTGTCCTAAATAAAATACAATTTCTAGAATAAGATAAGAAGCCTATTTAAATAATCTAAAATTCTAATTACAAAATCTCAATCAATCTGATCATAAGGGTCTTAAAAAATCAAATCCCAAAATTATGTGCAGTGGCCCAGATTTCTATGGATGCAGTCGTGCTCACGACTATAAAATCTAGATTTTATCCTTTTCAGCTCTTTTTGCTCCAAAACCTCTATCATCTGAAATAAACAATTAAAATACATAAATAGTTACTTTATTCAGCTAAAAATATGGAGATTTACATGGAAAATAATTGATACTTGCATCTCAACAAGCTTCTAACTTATCAACACAGTAGTGAATTACCTAATTAGTGCAGAATTTTCAGAGATACGGATCATCCCAAACATAATATTTAGATTCAGCTTTCAACTTGTTTCTAACATGCATGGCTGTATCTTTAGAAAAGTTGCCAGTGGCCAAATAATTAATCAAATCTGTGTACCAAGGAGTCACGGCCTACACAAAAAATAGTGTATCATCAAGAAAATAATCTCGGATGGGCTGATCGTCACCGTGTATTGGCAAGTGGCTGAGGTGATCGGCCACTAAATTCTCACTGCCTTTCTTATCTCGAATTTCCAGATCAAACTCCTGCAACAACAAATTCCAACGACTCAGTCGAGGCTTAGCTTCTTTCTTTTTTAAAAGAAATTTGAGAGCTGCATGGTCAGAAAATACAATGACTTTAGTTAAAAGCAAATATGATGAAATGTTTCCAATGCAAACACAATGGCCAAGAGTTATCTTTCGGTGGTGGAATAGTTGCATTGGGCTGCATTCAAAGTCCTTGAAGCATAATATATCACGTGTGGCTATTTTCCAATTCTTTGCCCAAGAACAGCTCTCACGACGTGATTACTAGCATCACACGTAATTTTAAAAGGATAGTTCCAATCAGGGGGCTATAAAATGGGGGCCAAAGTCAATCGACTCTTAAGATCAACAAAGGACTGTTTGTAGGCTTCATCAAAGTTAAATTCTACATCTTTTTACAGTAGCCTACACATAGGTTGACTAAGCTTTAAGAAGTATTTGATGAACCGTTTGTAAAAAACCTGCATGGCCTAAAAGAGAATGAATTGAACGCACATTAACAGCGTATGGTAGTGATTTAATAATATCAATTTTAGCCTTATCAACTTCTATACCCTTAGCAAAGATAATATGACCCAGAATCAACCCTTTATCAACCATAAAATGACATTTTTCATAATTTAAAACAAGGTTAAACTAGATAAATCTTACTAGCACCTTTTCCAGATTTTGCAAGCACAATGAAAAGGACTCACCATAAACTGTGAAATCGTCCATGAACACCTCAATAATACTTTCAACATAATCTAAAAATATACTTACCATGCAACGTTGAAACGTGGCTGGGGCATTGCACAACCCAAATGGCATACGATATGCAAATGTACCACAAGGGCACGTGAACGTCGTTTTCTCTTGATCTTCAGATACCACTAGGATTTGGTAAAAACCTGACTTCCCATCTAAACAATAGTAATGGGACTTACCTGCAAGGTGCTCTAACATTTGATCAATGAATGGCAGTGGGTAGTGGTCTTTTCAGGTTGTTGAATTTAGCTTCCTGTAATCAATACAAACTCTCCACTCGCTTTGCACTCATATGGGTACCGACTCCCCATCAGCATTCTGGACCATGGTGAATCCCGTCCTTTTAGGTACGACTTGAACAGAGCTAACCCATGAGCTATCTGATATCGCATAAATCATGCCAGAGTCTAACAATTTTTGAACTTCCTTATTCACAACTTCCATCATGGGGGGACTTAAACACCGTTATGAATCTCTATATGGTTTGCTGTCCACTTTCAATAAAATCCTATAAACACAAGTTGAAGGTTTGATTCCCTTGATGTCTACTATGGTCCATCCAATAGCCTCTTTACATTGTTTTAAAACCAGAATCAACTGATGTTCTTCATTTCTGTTGAGCTTATTTGATCTTATCACAGGCAAAGTCTTAGCTTTGCCAAGGTAGGTGTACTTCAAGTGGTTGGGCAGTGGTTTCAACTCCAATTTTGGAGGTTTAATTATTGACGGCAACAACTTGGAATCAAAACTGGATAATTTTAGAAACCGATCAACCTGCAATTGGGGCAAGGATTCCATCTCAAAAACAGCTTCTTCCAGCTCCTTGTCAACTTTAAAATTTTCTTCGATTTCTTGGAGATTTCTGGAATTAATATTCCTGCATAAAGCCAAATTTAATTTATCCACTGCAGAAATATTAGAGACGACGTCAGTAAGCTAATCTAAAAATATCAATGCCATAAACACAGTGTGTGTCTTGAGGATATTTCATAGCCTTATAAACATTAAAGTCCACAATATCACCATCAAATTCCATGGTAAGGATCCCTAAATAGACATCTATTTTTGCCCTCGCTGTGCTCATAAAGGGCCTGCCAAGCAAAATATCAGATGAGTTACAAACATAATTCTCAACTGTATGGATCATAAAGAAATCAGTTGGAAAAATCAAATGTTTAACTTTAACCAAAACATCTTCCAATATTCCTTCTGGACAAATCACATATCTATCAGCTAATTACAAAACAACACCAATTTCTTTTAGAGGGCCAGCATTCAAATGGGAATATATAGACATAGGTATAACATTAATTGAAGCACCCAAATCACACATTGCCTTTTTAATTCCCATATTACCAATAGTGCATCATGTATCCAGAATTTCTGCTTCCTCCTTCTCTTTTCTTGCTTTGTTGAACCTTTCAGGGAATTGAGGAGGTATCACAAGGGCGTCCAACGATTTTTCTTAGACTCCAGAATTTTCTCTGACATTTCAGCTGTTGATTTCGAGATTTTTTCAGCTTCAATTTCCTCTTCTTGGGTCTTTTTGGGTAGAGTTGGCTCAGGGTCGATGACCTTCTTGTGTAGATCCACCCTAAGGTCGGTAGCCTTGGATTTTTGGGCTAGTGGATTTTGCAATTCTTTGTCACTTCTCAACGTGATAGCACTCATATTCTGCTTAGGATTCACTTCGGGCTCGGAAGGTAGCTTCCCTTGGTTCTCCAATATGCTCAATGATGTTGCAATTTGGCTCATTTATGTCTCCAAATTCTAGATGCTAGCATCAGTCTTTTATTGATACTGTTGTGTGTTCAAAGCTAATTGTTTGACAATATCTTCAAGAGACATACTTTGTTTTTGTGGGGACTGCTAGAATTGAGCTTGTGGATGCAGTTGATATGAGAATTGTTGTTAGTTTTCATGTCACAAATTCAGATGGTCTCTCTATCCCTGATTATAGGTGCTTGAAAATGGGTCATTTTTCTTTTAAGGAGGACCTGGGAAAACAACATTCGTGTCCTGCGGTTCCTCTTGCAATGTTGGACATGCATCCATGGGATGACTAGTTTGGGTACATATCCCACATACTTTGACTTGCTGTGTCAAATCTATAGCCAAGGTATGTACGATCTCAGTTGGTTAGTTGAGAAATTTTCGACTCAAGAGAGGATACGCTTACCTGGTTCACTTTTCTAGAATAATCATTGTCAGCTCCAAAATTCTATGAATTGGCAGCCATAGTAGAAATTAATTCTCGGGTTGCTGCAGGCATTTTATTAGCGATGCCACCGCCACTAGCTGCATCCATCATCTTTCTTTCCATGGGCAACAATTCTTCATAAAAATACTAAATTAGCAGTTGTTCAAAATCCCATGTTGCGAGCAACTTGAGCACGACATTTAAACCGTTCCCAATATTCATGCAAAGTCTCCACATCCTTCTGCTTTATTCCATAGATTTTGCGATGAATACAGGCCACTCTGGAGGCTGGAAAGAATCTATCAAGGAAGGGTTTAGCCATGTCATTCCATATAGTGACTGAACCTGCAAGTAAATAATAGAGCCATTCTTTAGCAACATCAGCTAATGAAAAAGGAAAGGCCCTAAGTTTAATTTGTTCTTCGGTTACTCCCTGCGGTTTCATAGTTGAACAAATGACATGAAACTCTTTCAATTGCTTGTGGGGGTCTTCATTGTCTAACCCACGGAAGGTAGGCAGCAGGTGGATGAGTCTTGATTTTAGTTCGAAGTTAACTTCCATAGTTGGGTAGGTGATGCACAATGGTTGCTGATTTTCGGGTGCAGTTGCAAATTCTCGTAAAGTCCGATCTTGGTTAGCCATGCCATCTACTGCAACTTCAATATGCTCCTCCAAATTGCCGAGTTCCCCAGGTAATTCCTAAATATCGTCCATGTTGCTGGAAGATGAAGTTTCTACTGGAGGAGATGGGCTGCCAAAATTTCATCTCAATCGAGTCTGTTTTGTAGCAATTTTACTTTAAACCTTCTGCAAGATTAGATCTTGTCATAAAAATTAGATTAAATTAGATTGACACTATTCTTCAACAACGATGCCAATTTTTTGATGGATGTCGAAGCCACCAAGAAATAAATCATTTTTCCTGGCTAAAAACAAATTGTATTAACGGTAAGTAGGATATCGATCCATGAGGAATAGGCAAAATATAAATAAAATAACTTTTAAAACTAGAAAATAAAAAGAGGTTTTGAATATCAATTAATAATAAAAATTAAAAGCAAACAGTTGAATAAAATATGAAATCAATAAGCAGAAGAAATCCAGCCTAGGTATAATTTCGATCCATTCAATTAGATTGATCCCAAACACAAAAGATTAATTTCTTATTCTTGATATATTGGTTATAATTGTCAGGTACGCTTAGGCAACCAATATTTCCTTACATCGTAAAATAATTAAAAGACGCTCGTTAATTACTCCCTAGTTAATAACTAACCCCATCAAGTAGAATTTAATTTATTAATAGCATTAAAATGAGAAAGACCCAATACTAATTAATAAACTCATACACGTGGTTTATTTAAATTATTTTATTTATTTTTCTTAATAAATTAATATTAATTACCACAAATATCAAATTAATCAAGTAATTACAGATTTCATTATTTTGAATGATTAGGTATTATTTTTAATGATTGAACAATAATGAGCTCAAATTGCATTCAATCACAAAATAATAGAATTAAATTAGAAAACGAACAAATACCAAAAATAAATAAATTTAATTAAAGAACAATAAATCTCATAATCTTTTCGGCAAATGGATCTTGATTATCTTTGGCTAGATGAAGGGTAATTAGCCACATATAATTTTCATATTAATTTCATTTTATACATATATACTTTCTATTTATTTTTTTTAATAAAATTAACTTTTTAAAAATAAATAGAAGTTGATTAGGTATATATGAAAGGTAGAGGATGAGGATGAAGACAAATCAGAGTACAACGTTGGCTGGTGTTTTGTTTTCCGAGGGGTACTCCTCATGAAAAAGCAAGAAAGTATAAAAATTCTACAATTGATGATTTTGTAATTGTACAATAACAAATGGTTTTATAATGTAACCCTTTTTTTTTATAAAAGAGATTAACAATTAATTAATGAATCCCTAAAAACAACATAAAAGAATATATATATATATATATATATATATATATATATATATATATATATTAATAGAAATCCAAAAAAAGCAAAAAATATATAAAATTTAAATATCTAAACAATCAAATCCAAAAGCAGCAACAATTCTGATAAATTTAACTTTCTAAACAATGAAATCCTAAAGCAGCAACAATTCTAATGAATTTAACCCCCTAAACGATGTATGTCATGCTTTTTAAAGTTGTCCGTCTCGAAATTCCCTTTCTGACGGGCTATTATGGGCCTCAAACGGATAATCAATATAAAAGTTATAATTTTTTCTATATTAGTTCAGTTCGGTCCAAGACTTCTTCAAAATTTAAAGCTAACTGGTCTATATGTTCTGCATCATAAAATGAAAGAAAAAATATTAAAGAGAATAAAAAGAAAATGAGGAAAATGTAAATAAATGAGAAGAAAAAAAGGTGTAAGAAAAGTATAGAAAATAGAAAAAAATCGAGGAAAAATGAAATTAAATTATGAAAAAAAAACGATGAAAATATAAATAAAATGAAAAAAAAAACATAAAAAGTTAGAAAATTTTGAAAAAGAAAAAAGGAAGTGAAAAAACATTAAAGAAAAAAAGGAAGGGAAAATGAGAGAATTGAGAGGAGATAAAAGAAAAGGCAAGAAAAATGAAATAATAAAAAAAAATGGAACGTGAGAGAAAAAAAAATAAGAAGAATAAATACAAGAAAAAAATAAATGAGAGAGATAAAAAAAATTGATAAGAAGAAGTAGGAAGTAAAAAGTTCAAATATTTAGTATTTAAAAAAAAAATTATTTATAAATTACCTAGCCAGCCATATTATAACTTTAGAAGACTTAATGATCCTTTGACAATGCTTGCTGTATTAGTGGAGATAAGGATATGAGATTTGCATATGGGTTTGGATTTATTTCATTCCATCATATTATTTAAAGGTTGTTTGATCATTAATTGTGTATAGGTTTATATGAGTGCAATTGGCTCTTTTTCTAATTAATGTATAAATATTTTGGGCTAATTTGTCTAATCTTTGGCTAAAAAATTATTGTTAAGAGTAATTATTTGTTTCTTTGTTGCCTAAAAAGATGATATTAGTTTGTTGGTGTCTAGAAGTCAGATTAAAAGCTTTTGGTTGAATGATTTCTACAATTCTTGAAACAATACATATTTTTATTTTTTATTTATTTTGATTTGCTTGGGGATAAGCAAATGTTTGAGTTTGGAGGTATTTGTTTGATACTTATATTAAGATCCCATTTTGCCCATTTAATTTGTTATCTTATTTATTTATTAGTTATTTTTTACTTAGTTTACTTAAGTTTTATTAGTTATGCATTTTATAAGGCTTTTTAATTTTGCAAGTCAAAAATAGATAATAAAAAAAAAAGCATTGGAAAGTGATTTCAAAAAGTCGGCAAAACTGCACAAAAAACAACATGGGTCGTGTTGCGACTTATATTAGCTACTGATAAAAAGATCTCTTTCTGAATAAGTTATCTATTTTCTCCCTTGCCACATGTACTAGTTTTTAACTTGTAATGGTAGTTTTGTACCTAGACTAAAGGAAATCTGAGTTAAATTGGGTATAAAACCTCAATTCTCTGAAATAATCTCTATTTCATTCCATTTTAGACTAATTAATTTGTTGTTTTAACTTCAGTATTTAGTTAGATTAAATTTTGGTCAGTTAATTCTTTTATTTCATTATTTAGACTATAATATATTATTCTTTCTTTTAGTTTAATAATTACAATCAATGTTAGTTAATTAGTTCAATGAGTCGTTTTATTAATAGCTTAGTACTTAAACACAATTCCACGTGGAAACGATACTCTACTTATCATTTAGTACTTGAGTTGCAAATTGTAGGGAAAATATTCCTTTTGTTTGTTGTGTTTTATTCATTCAGGAAATTTGATGTCTATACAAGAGCTTCTACTGTAACTAAGGTATGTAATTCAATATAATTTAATATAATTTATTACATTTATTTTCTTTTCTAAATTGAAATTGATTCTCTGTGATTCTTTCAACACTACCCCTCAAGTTGTGTAGTGAAATCACCAATGCCCAACTTGCTCAGTGTGCTATTGAACTCTAATCTTTTATTGCCTTTGTGAGAATGTCTACGAGTAGCTCTTATGATCTGACAAATGGTAGTTCAATTAATCTATCTTCTCGCTTTTCTTTTATGAATTGTCATTCTACCTCCACATGTTTTGTTCTATCATGTTGTACTGGATTTTCTGAAATACTTATTGCTGATTTATCATCACAGTGTAGTCTGCATGTTTTATGTGGTGAAAAACCTATCTTTGTCATCAACTTAGTGAGCCATAAGATTTATGTTAGTCCTCGAGCAATCCCTCTGAACTCTGCCTCTGCGCTTGATAAAGCCGCCACTTTCTGTTTCTTAGTTCGCCAGGTTATAAGATTTCCTCCCACCATAGTAAAGTATCCTGTTGTCAATTTCTGATCATTTGGATTTCCTACCCAATCAGCATCTATGTAGCCTTGAATCTCCAAGTTTCCATTTTTTCTAATGATGATTCTCCTACTAGGTGTTCCTTTCAGATATCTCACAATCCTGAGTACAGCCTCCATATGTTCTATTGGCAGGTCATGCATGAATTGACTCACGATTCCCACAAAGTATGCTATGTCTAGTCTCGTATGAGCAAGATAGATTAGTTTTCCAACTAGTCTTTGATACTTTTCTCTATCAGGCTCTCCTTTCTCCTCCATCTTCAGTCCATGGTTGAACATAATTGGAGTTTCAACTGGTTTGCAGTTCATCATCCCTGTTTCAGCCAGTAAGTCTAGAACATGTTTTCTTTGTGATATGAAGATATCAGTTCTTGATCTCAGAACCTCAATTACTAAGAAGTATTTCAGCCTCACCAGATCCTTCATCTTGAATTCATCAAACAGTTCTTTTCGTAGATTCCTTATTTCCTCTGAATCATTCCTAGTAATGATCATATCATCCATATATATTATCAAACAAGTAATTAGATCCCCTTTCTTCTTAAGTAACAGAGTGTGATCGGCATTGCTCTGCTTGTACCCATACATCTTCATGGCCATTGTAAATCTTCCGAACCAGGCTCTTGGTGACTGTTTCAGTCCATATAAGGCTTTCTTTAATATGCACACTTTTCCCTTACATCCTTGTTCAAATCCTGGTGGTCCCTCCATGTAGACTTCTTCTTTTAATTCACCGTGGATAAAGGAATTTTTCACATCAAATTGATGAAGTGGCTACTCCTCATTGGCTGCTACTGAGAAAAGGACCCTAATGGTATCAATTTTGGCTACTCGCGAGAATGTCTCTAAATAGTCTATTTCATAGGTTTGAGTATAGCCCTTTGCTACTAATCTTGCCTTGTGCCTCTCTATTGTACCGTCAGCTCTGTATTTGATAGTGAACACCCATTTGCATCCTACTAGTTTCTTCCCTGCTGGCAGTTCACATTTTTCCCATGTTCTATTTTTCCTTAATGCTTCCATTTCCGCTTCCATTACCTCTTTCCATTCCCTCCTTCGTAATGCCTCTTGTGGAGCCTTTGGAATTTCTTCTGTATACACGGTACTCATGAATGTCTTTGCTTTATCAGAAATGTTCCCCCTGACCAAGTCCCCTATCGGATAATGTGAAGACCCTGACTTGTGTTCTGGAGAGTACCTCCTTAGTGGTACCCCTCTGGTGCTTCTGGGTGGCAAGGCATATTTAGCTACTTCTTCGGTCACTTCCTCGAATATAGGAACACTGTCATGGTTAGTTTCAGAAATTGTAAAGATTTAATCAATTGGGGTTGATGCGGAACCCTATGGCAATTAAGGCCTCAAACCCCGACATAGGCTTCGATAGCAAGAATTCAAGAACGAAGGCAATCCATCCTCTATAACACCCGTTGCTTAGAGAAGCAAGAACGCTAATGACGGAAGGATTTTGTAGGTAGAAAACATAAGAACACCACAAACAAAGTTTGATAAGTAACTCTGTGATGGCATTGCTTAAGTACCATGTTTTGTTATGTAAATTTGTGTGTTTTTATATGTTTTTGTTATGTTTCACTTGTTTGTATGTAGTTTTGGGTTAAAATGAATGCAGGCATGGATGATGAACGTGAGAAGTAGAATTGAAGATAAAACAAATCAAAAAGGGTGAGTTTTGTTCATAAGAAGGTATTCGCGACCGCGACAGACAATTCTTGGTCGCGAATTGAAGGCGTCCGAGAGAAGACCTTTGAGGCAGAAAGTATTCGCGCCCGCGCCAAAATACTTCACGGTCGCGACTTGACGCACTTTCCAGGTAGAAACAATTCGCGGGCGCGACATCACAATTCACGAGCGCGACTTGGGCCAATTTCTAGACAGAAACTATTCGCGACCGCGAAGCCACAGTTCTTGGTCGTGAATCGGCATTCACAGTTGCAGAAACCAGTGGCTGATCAAGGAGTCATGTTGCTTCACCTTGACCAACCGTTGGTAGTTGCAAAAACCGGCCAAAACTGCCCCAACTGATCAACCAACTGTCCTACAACTTCCACAATTCATCTATCTATAAAAGGAGCCACAAAGAACTTCAAGAGAAGATGATCTAGAGACCAACTTATCAACACATAATTCAAAGGAGAAAAGCAGAACTCAACATCTAATTCAGGAAAAGGCGAGAGTCATTCCAGAATCAAGTCTAACAACAACTTCAAGGGATTCCTCGAGGTGTGACGCCTTCATAGAGGCGAGAAGTGATTTCATTTTTTGTAAATTCCTTCTTGTTTATTAAATCTCTTGGTTGTTGTACTTGTTATCTTTTGTCAGAAACAACATTGTAAGATGTGGATTTTATGAATGCAATAGATCTTGAAGCTATTTTATTGATCTT
>CAOGCB010034187.1:0-12503 GCA_948266635.1 Cnidoscolus chayamansa
TTAGTTAGTATAATTATAAGATACTTTCTTTAATTAATTAGAATAATTATAATGATATTTTCCTTAAATAGTACATAAAATTTGCCTAACTAGTTCCTAAAATTCAGTTGTTTAACTAGTTACTTTAAAAGGAAAGTTTGACTAGTGTTTAGTGTTCAAAAGGCAAAAAAGACCCAGAATTTACACCTAATTTGCAAGAGGCAGCGCCTTGTCTCGCCTCCCACCTTGAGCAAGGCGAGGCAAGGCGCCTCTGTCAAGTGGCCTCTCCTGGCCCAGGCGAGGCGAGGAAGGGTCGCCTCGCCTCACCTCGCCTCACTCCTTTTGGCGCCTTTAATAACACTGGTTGTAGAACACCATTGTTGCAAGAGTTGGGTATTCCAAAGCTGGCATGGGTACATAACTTGGTGAGCAAATCACTCTATGAGCACCAAAGGCATAAGCTGATTCCAACTTGTGAGAGGTTAAGAAGAAAATGCTTCAATAGCAATATAAGGTCAATTTTGGGAGGCGATAATATCTTGATAAAAGTTTTGGCATGTGGCTTCAAGCATTTGGATCTAGGGTTAGGGTTTAACAGTGGGGAAGCGTCACAGAAACACTAAAAGGTGGTAGTGGAAAAGAGAAAGGAAGAAGACAGAGAAAGAAGAGAAAGAATAGTAGAACAGAATAGAGAAGAATAGATGAGTGAATATCTCAGATTGTTATTGAATCAGAATTATAAGTACTTCCTCTTCCCTTTATACAATCTAATCTCTAATAACTGTCACATACACAACTGAATTACAATAGATTGTCTATCTTTACCCTCCAAATCGAACAACTTACTGACTGACTTATTGTCCACCTCATCCAGCTCCTGCTTCTTAATAAAAGTCAACAGTCAACTTCTCAATTAATCAAACATAGAGCAGAGCAGTCTTCGGTTTCAACAATAGCCAGGCAGGCCCATAAGACTTGTATGTTAGTTACTAACATGCTATATACTAAAATGCTTTTCAAAATAAACTATTCAAAGGTGACTTGATTTGAAATGCATATCCAATAAGAAAGTATATATCACAATCTAAAAGTCTTCAGTCGTCACACAGCGATTTGCACAATCCTGCCCCAAATAGTGGGAGTTTATTGAGTTCCATAATGGGTCATGGGCAGGTTAACTCATCTGCATCCCATTTTAAACATTCCACATCGTTGACATAAATTTAAGTGCAATGGAAGAGCAGCATGCCATTTTCTAAAACAGGTATGCATAAAGTCCCACACTTGTATACCATTTTTTAAAATTTGTATGCAGCAATAGTTTAGATTGTCTTTTGACTCAATATCACTGTAATTTCAATCAAGGGAAGATAAGTTTTAACAAGATGTCCAAATTTGAGTTTAAATTCAAAAACGGATAGAAAAAAAAAAAGAGCATATCAAAGCCACTGGAGGACTGCAACATATTTTATAATCATTGCAACATATTACCTTTCCAGGTGTTATAACTCCTCTTTGCTCAGCATCAGTTATCATACTATAACCTATCCTGGAACCAAATACCAAAACTGATTATGAAAATTTTTTCTCCTTGAAACTTTGAAACAAAAATCAAATATACACAATAAAACTGGGCAAATGTAATCAACAATCAGCTGCAAATTAACAGCTAATTTCCATTTCAGAACACTTAATTCCACTTAAGAAAACAGCCATACTCCCATAGAAATTAACAATAAATCCAGCTACATATTTTAGCTTTTTGCATAAAAAAGCACAAGGATTTTCACTTCCACTGCAAGGTGGTCATAAAAGTTTTAGGTACTGAGACTATCAGTTTACCATTCTCACCTGTCCTTGACACTGCAACATGGTTCCATGATCTCAAGTTTTGCAGCAATGTTGGCAACAGATCCTTTTACAATGTTATTTAGGTAAACCATAGGTGTTTTTCCAATAAGCTGTATTACAAAGAAAGCGAATAAACAGATAAATAACCATTAACACAAGTTCGTTCAGTTGGTTAACAGCCTACATTACTGATAACTTAGTATAATAAGAAACACAGTAGAAATAGGGACAAAATCTATATGCAAGGCACATAGCTATGAACCGTATACATAAAGTTTTCCTTGTACGTAGATAGATAGTATCATGAAAAGAAACTGGATTAAAAACAAAAATAGTTTAGAATTTGTGTCAAATTTGTCATTATTAGTTGCACTTTTGACATGAACAGTTATAGCCTCTGAGATCTAATTGAGTTCAGGTCATAAAAACTTTTTTTAAACATATATGTAAAATCAACTTGCAATGTGTTCATCATAAAAGAATATTGCTAGGCTAATTTCACATAAATGAGACGTTTTAGGTGTATAGGCTTATACCTAGCTAGGATAGCACTCAATTGTTAAAATATAAAACAAATTTGGTTCTTTCCTGAGAACAGCCATCATTGAGTATTGAGAAAGGAATATATAACTGCTTGGCAGTCTACAATTGGCTTGATAAGATAATATCTAATAATTAACATGGTGGTAGTGATGAACTATATGAAAACTGAGCGCAGATGGCTTACTTATGGATCACTATATGGAAATGTCAATATTATCGAATTTTCAATAATTAAACCAAACTCACTAAAGAAATCGATTAAATTCTTCCAGAAATGGTTCATATATCAATTGCACACAAAGAAACAGACAAAAAAAACCCCAAAATTCTCCACAATGAAAGGACCCAATTCAGATTTCAGACAAAAGCGTGTGAGAGACCAAACCTGAGTGACATCCTCAGCAATGTTGAGGCCTTCAACCTCAGTCTGTGGCTTAATGGACAGTGCCTTGCACACCACAGAAGAAGCAGAGGAACCATAATTATACTTCTTGGACTTGAGACTGAGGCGAGACGTGGATATAGCGGGACCCACCAGGCACTGTTTGAAGAGCGATTCTGATGAAGAGAATGAGGAGAGCAACAAGGGCTCCGGTTTTGGGGATTTGGAGAACGGAGAAGTCAGAGGATTCATAATTAGAGAAGATGATGTTGCCATTTGTGTGCAGAAAAGACAGATGGATTTTTTCCCCTCTTTCCTACCAGTAAAGGTCCTCCGAAAACCAAAAGCAACTGCTAGCTGCCAGGTAACGTATTTTATAATGGAATTTATTTTGTCGTTGTACAAACTAAAAATATCAATTTTTTGAAAAAATCAGGCCTATACACCTTGGCCCTTAATTTATGTCAAAACCCACAATATAAATTATTTTCAACAAAATCAGCAAGTCTTTTGATTTAATAGCAGAAAAATTAGTCCTTTTAATTTTTCATTAAACCAGTAAATATACATATAAACTTATATTTTTATAATATTAAATTATATTAACTTTAATTATACAAGTAATCGATGTTTTAAAGTAACTGAATTATATATATATATAATTAAAATATATATATATATATATATATATATAATATCTCATTAAATTAGATAGAATCTACGGTATAAAATGGTGAAATATATTCATAAATTATATTATAATTTTTTAGTAGGATAGAAATTATTATAATTTTATAATAATTTAAAATATTTTACATAAAACTTACAAAAAATAATGTCATATTAAAAAATTACAATTTAATCTTTAGTCAAAATCCGCCTCCCTTCAAATCTGCAACCTAATTTTTTTAATAAAAAAATAGTTACATGTAATTTTTATATTATAAATATAAATTTATATATTTTTAGTATTAGAAAATATATATATAATTCATTTAATATTAATGAAAATTTATTTTCTTACATACAAATAAATAAAAGAAAAACAATAAAAAATTAACACGCCTTAATGAAAAACTTTTTTTCCTAACAAAATTCCATCCATCACTTTTGTAAGTTTTCCTATGAGTTCAGCAAGCTTTGATCTATCTGAGAGCTTGCATTTGTTTAAGCTTATTTGCAGAAAAGTGCATTTGGAACCCATTGCGCAATTTCTGCGGTCTAAGTTTGTTGTGGCATTTTTCTGCTATGGTCCCAATAAATAAAAAATTATTTAAATTTTTTTTAAATGAAACACCAATTTTAACGAAAATGATCTATTAATTTATAGTTTTAATAGAAGATATTTTTTAAATTAAAAATTGCTTTTATTCCCCCTCTACGCAATAATAAAATAATTAATGGGGATGCTTTTGCGTCCCAGTTCATTGCCTTTTTCGGCAACGAGACATTCCACAGCACAGAGCGAAAGAGATGCAAGTACCTGAAAATATAACTTTTTATTTATTATAAACTTATTTAAAAATAGCATTAAATATATTTATTATAAAATTATTACATCAAAATTTTGTTTTTTAAATATTTACTTTTAAAAATAAATATCACTGATTAAATTGAATGCTAAAAAAATTGAATGGATGATAAAATTACAAGTAGCATTCATTTTCAGAATAAAGAATAAACACACACACACACAAAAATAATTAATAATGTGATAAAAAAAATCAACAAACAAAAAAAAATACATATATAGACCGATAACATAAAAAAAAAAGATCGTCTGTCTAGACTTGGAATGGCCAAGGCCAGTTTTTCAACTCCTCTTCTTGACCTCTTCCACCGGCGGCAAAAGAACCCCCACCAGCACCGCCACTCCCTTCCACGAAAGCATAGTACCTGAGCAAAAATGCCTGAGTCAAAACAACCCATTCCAAGCAAAAGATCAACACACAAAGCCCACCAGCCAGCTTCAATATCACAGCTCCATCTTCTTCTCTAACATAAGATTTCAAGTACCCCAAGAAATCTCCAGTCTGTGTGAAGATCAGCACCGACACTGACCCTTGAAATATTGCGGCGAGTGAAGTAGTCACCATGTGAGCCGCATACCATCTGCTGGACCCAGATGTGGCGACGGAGCTGCCGGAGACGGCGCCGATGATGGTGAGTATGTGGAGGAGAATGAGGAAGAAGCCGCAGAGAGATGGGAATAAACGGAGAGAGAGTGTGAGGAAGATGCAACTGGAGGCAGCGCTCAGTAGAATGTAGTTGCAGATTATGAAGAACTTGTGCATGCGGTGGTGGGATTGGACCACCGGAGATGATTGATTATGGCGGATAAAGCCCATATTTTGAGTTGCGATACGGGGGAGGAAGAAGAGGAGGAGAATTGCAGGCGTGGAAGAAGAAGATCAAGGACGAAGAGGAAGGTTTTTCCGTTTGTCAAAGAAATGTGAGAAGGCAATTGCTCAATGAGAGGATTATATAGGAGTTCTGCCAACGGCTAGTTTCTCTTAATCATATTGTGATTTGAGATCTATATTCTTGCAACGGCTAGTTTATACGTTGCTAGAATCACTGTATGAACTTTTAAATTTAATATAATTAACGAATATATTTCTTTAATTTTTAAAAAATTAATACTTTTTAAAAATCTTTCCGTTAAAATTACAGTGAATAATGAAGCATAAAAAGACCATTAACATGGAAAAAAAAAAAAAAAAAAAAAAAAAAAACCTATCACTTGCAGAAAAGCATTACTTCATATTCTTTCGTACATTTCATCAAAACATTAGATTTACATCATATAACATAAAGAGAATAATTAAACAGGAAAAGAAAATAACCAAATTAAATAGCATTGTTTTACCGAAAAGAGAATAACCAAATTTGAACCGGAATTGGGATTTGCTAATATTTGTATATTTTCTTCCTTCTTGAAGTGCAAGCTCTCGTTGCCCTGAACAGTTAAATTCAAATGCTGGAAAATTTTGATTGCACACTTGTATCCATTACCGGAGAACAAATTGAATCACAGACAATCACTGCTTCACAACTACTAGAAACAGCAAGCCACCTTGATGGATCACTAGCCTACATAAAATTTGTAATGGAAAATATGTCATATTTGGATAAAGGTATGTCAATGGCAATGGCCCTCCTTTTTTTTTTTTTTTTGACGATCCACAAATTGTTTGGATATAGAACTTGCAGTTGTGGTGCTAGAAGCTTCAACGATTAGAGAATGGAAATGATTTCGAATGGAGAGATTTATGAGGAATTATTTGAAATTGGAGCTTTCAACATTTTCCATTTGGACTTGATCTTTATTGATGACAGATGCTGGGGCACTATGACTAAGGATGAAGCGTCATGGATAACACCCCTAGCTTGTCACATTGTCGGCAGAAAATAACATGGCCAAAATTAGAAACCTAGATAATTGGACTGAAATTTTAAAAAGAAATGGCACCTTAGAATAATTTACTCTTTTTTTGTACATCAACACCACGTCTGTTGCTACTGAACCTGTTAGCGATTATCTAATGTTATTCCATAACCAAAAGTACGAGTCAGAAGTGTACAGGTATGTATAACATGCTTTGCATTAGCACAGATCAATCATAATAATTCGACATTTGAGCAAAAAAGAATACTCAAGAAAATCATATAGCTTTATCAGTGAAGTCAAATTCAGCCACAAAATACTACAGGAGGAATACAATCTATTCAACTAATTTGCAGGGTACAGATACACAGGCCTCCAAAACATTCTCATTGCAAATATTAGTTCATTTCACGCACTGATAACAAGAAAATCAGATCTCCCCAAGATAAATCTGCTTATCACTACTGCAAGATCCGACAATAGGCTCAGTAGGGTGGAAGACACACTCATTGACAGATCCAGTGTGGCCAGGAAGTTTATATAATATGCGTCGAGAAGTTGTGTCCCATATATAGACCATTCGATCTGAACTACCAGCTGTAACCTTGCTTCCATCAGGTGACCAGCTACATTTCAACAAGTTCTTTTCAAAGTTGTGTTGGTGCCCTTCCAGTACCTTAACACAGCGGTTTTGTGGTGCATAGGGACGCATATCCCAAATGCACAGCTTGCAGTCCATACCATTAGTAAGGAGATATGAGCCATCAGGACTCAACTGCATACCAGTTATCATATCTTGATGACCTTCAAGTTTCATGGTTACTTCACCTTTCCGAAGGTCCCAAACCTTAACATCATCGTCTATACCACCTGTGAAGATCTTATCTGATGCATCAGAAAAGCTGACTGCTGTGATTTGGTATTTATCTGGAAATGTTTGGATGGCACCCCTCTGTCGCATATCCCAAAGTTTTGCAGTTCCATCATCAGATCCACTGACAATGAGTGGAGGCCCCCTCCTTGAAGGACAACATGAGTTGACAAAAGATGAATGCTCTGCCATTTTCTTAACCTGTTTCCCTGTCTCAATATCCCATGCCCTGACTGTTTTATCAGGACTAGCTGATATTATCTGGGATCCATCAGTAGTCCAGTGAAGGTCCAGTACTGCATTTTTGTGCCCTTTCAAAACCATGAAATTTTTGCACTCCCCATGGGCATACCATAGAAAGATTTCTTTGTCATGAGATCCAGATGCAATGACATCTCCAGCTGGATTGAATTTCATTGTATATACAGCACTCTGATGACCAGTCAGTAACATGATGGGCGACTCCAAGCTCGTCCGTTGCTTTCCATTTGGCCCAGGTCCTTGTGGCCCAGTATAAGGAACAGTAGACCATTCCATTGGCCTTGGACCAGAGACAGACAATGGATTATCGCCCTCTCTAGGAACAACTTGCATCTTGACCTCTGCTACTTAAAAGTGTTCCTATTATTTGTTTTCTGTTACTATCCTGAATTAAAAACCAATATCAAAGAATTAAGAGGTAAACTAAAATGAACAATATGAAACATGATGAATAGTTTATTGAGCAAGCCTAAGAACTGTGATTTATAGCAATGTCGTTTCATCAGCTAAGACATACAAATTTTCCACACTTGGAATCTCAAACCTGTCTAATCCTCCCTCCATTCCTTTTTCTTGCTTGATTATCGAAATATTCATTAAAAGTAGAGGAGTTAACATAGAAGTAGAACACTTAATTATACCAATTCCAAGTGAAACAATCTCTTAGTGCAGTTAAATTTCTGAAAGTTGAGGTGACCAAGGTGCTAATGCATATCACTCCCTACCCACTGTTGAGAGGGCTAAAAAGAAAAACTGAAATTGCGCAACTAGACAAATGTAAAGACACCAGGAATCAGATGAAGAGCAATTCGATGACCCCAGAACAAGTTACACTTTTACTGAATACTAACCATCTCAAATAACCATAGAAACTTTCATATTAGACAAGATCTGAATGTCAATTTTGTATAAGGCCAAAAATAATAAACCAGGAAACAACAAGAGCTCCAAACTCATAGCATCCAGTTCATCATTGGGAATTAAAATCTAACGAACCCAGAGAAAACAGTTGTTTCATATTCCAACAAGAATAAATGCAACAATGTTGGGCTAGGCACCAACAACGGCTAAATAAAAACCGCTTTATCTTGAAGCATAACATAATCAATACTGGTGTTCGCTCAAAAGAAAAAGGGAAATTTTGATGCAATTTCTATTTTCCAGATAAAAACGAAAGAATTTTTCCTTAATAAGTTAATTGAATTCTTACCCTAGAAGAACTAAACAGAACCCCAAATAAGAATTGCACGCACTGTTATTTGGGAGATTTCTCTCTGGTAAACCCTAGATAGAGAGGGAGGTACCTGTTTTGGAGATTTCTGGTAAACCCTAGAGAGCTCTTCCCCGCTAATGCTTGAGCAGAGATCGATCGAGTTGAGGGGTCAAATCACTAGGCCGTTTCGGCTCATAAAATTCCTTGCTCTGTGGCCGGTTGCATTAGATCGAGACTCCAACCCAACCCTAGTAGACCTGGGCTGGGCTGTATGACCTCATTTGAATTTTCTCTCTCCTTTAAATTTTTTATAATTAATTACAAATAATTAAATTAAATATTTTTATTTAATTTACTTATTATTCTAATTCGATATTGTTTATATCAATCTACACTAAAAAAAAATAATTACAACAGATTAAAAATGTATTATATAGCTTTTTAATGAATTATAAAAAATAGTTATTATATTTAATAAATACATAGATAAAATTAAAAAAATACTCTTTAATATTTACAATATATAATTTTAAATAATATCATTTTTTAAAAAGTAATAATGAATGAAAAGGTATAATTTATTATTTAAATTCAAATTCATTTAAAATATTTTATAATTATTAAATTAAATTTTTATATTCTAATTTATAAAATAATTAAATATGTTCGTGAAGGTGAATTTAAATTTAAAGAATTGATATAATAATTATAAAATTCATTCATCAAATTAAATATATTTAATATTTAATAATTAATATATTATATATTTTCATAAATTTATATTTATATTCTAATATTCATCTTTTGCATAAAAAAGCCGAAACTTTAATATTAGCTATTAGTTATGATTGTAGCCGATAGAACTAAATTAAAATTGGAAAAATAAATAATAAATTACAATTTAATTCATAAAATTGTATGTGACTATTTAATAATTTTTTTCCTCTTCATTTATACTATTATATATATTATATATTGACATAAAATAAAAGTAAAATTTATAAATGTCTAAATTCACCTTTAAGCTTGCTTTCTTTTTTTTTTTTTAGGGTTTTAACTAAATGTCTAAATCCATTTTTCTAGTAAAATATATATTAGGTCTTTAACTTTTTTTTTGTTGATAATTATATAATTTTTATATTAATATAGAAATAAACTAATTTTAGTACAATAAATTTATAAATTAATTCTAATTAAAGTAGAATTTGCAATTTTTATTTAATATCAATAATGTTAAATAAAATAAGAATAGATTTTATTTTATCAAAATTTTATATTTTTATATCAATCTACACTACAAGAAAATAAAAAATATACCGACGACATTTACCGACGATCAAGATTTCGTTGGTATTCAACGATACTTTACCAATACAATATCATGAAAACAAAAAAATAAAATTATAATAAAAATAGCGACAACATATTGACGCTTCACCGACGATAATTTGTGAGTCGGTAAATATTAATGGTAAATATTGGCGGGTAAAATAATAATGCCAAAAATATTATCGACGCCTGTAAAGCGTTAGTGACATATAATAAAAAAAATAAATAAACTTATATTATTTTCTATAATATTTACTAACGACAAAAATCGTCGTGTATGAGGGCGAAGTAAGGGCTAGAGTTGGTAGCTCATATGAATCCCAACCAATTTCTTTGAATATAACTGATTCTATAAGTCAAAGACAATTACAATTACATGGTGGAGAGCTGTATATTTATTATTAATATTTTAATTATTTTATTAGATTTATTAATTATGCATAACTTCAACTAATATTATATTTTTTTTATTTAGCTTTTCACTAAGATCTGTTTGTACTCAAGCGATAACTGATATTTTCAAAAAGTGAGTCGACATTAATGGTACTAACTGGAAAGGTATATCACAAGAGACAAAAAACTTCTATCGAGAAGAATTTAATGTAATAATAATATAAATATAATTATATATTTTACTTTTGAAATCACATTATTTTCAAATTATATTAATATATTTGCAGAAAACAAAAATTTTGGGATCCGTCCATTGAAGCAATAGTTAAGGAAGCATGAAAAGCAAAAGCAATAATCAGATATAGGGATATGATGTCCGATTTTAAGATTAAGCAACAAAAATATACTTTCATTAATAATGACACATGGATAAGATAGGAGCAATATTGGAATAATTCCACAATAATTCGAAGGTCATAACAAAATTTCTGAAATCATCCTGGTGATGTAGATACTTCTGGACCATCGACTCATACAAGTGGATCCATTAATTATCTTGAAATATCTAATAAATTGGTATCATAAAAATATACAATTTCATAACAACAATTGCAATCTTATTGTATTTATGCTTTAGAATTTTATTCTTGTATTTATGCTTTAGAATTTTATTGTAGTTGAGAATATTATTTTATTATATACTTATTAACATATATGATATATATTAGGAAAGACAATTGGGTCAATCGGTGACTGCAAGTGAGTTGTTCTTATGCACTCATCCTCGGCAGCGGCAGTGGTAGCTTGGTAGATGGCCAAGGGTTCGATCCTCGGCAACTGCAGAGTAGAAGTTTCACCTATATGGGTGGGCTCCTTGTGCATATAATTCTCACGGTATCTCATTAGAGGAACACCCTGATTACTCCGAGACGGTAGCTTATATATTCCTGCTTGTTCATCTGTTGCTGCTTCCTCAACTTCTGCTGGTTCCCCTGAGTCTGGTTCCCCTGAGTCACCGGCTGTATCTGGCAGTGTGGGATTAGGTAAAGGAATGGAAAGTGGGTTAGAGTGTGTTACCTCATAGTTATCCACGCAAGGAGTTCTGACAGGCAAGTCTGATGGTGAGGTTGATACTATTGGTGCCGGATCATTACTATCAGATGGCACTACTACCCTTTCCGGCTCCCCCTGATTCAACCAACTATGGAACAGAGTTTCTGAGTTCTCCCCCTGGTTACATGGTTGGGTGAAAAAGTATTCGTGTTCAAGAAATGTGCAATCCATAGTGGTAAACATATGATTTGTACTAGGATCAAAGCAGCGGTATCCTTTTCGATTAATACCATATCCAACAAATAGGCAACGGCTGTGAATACTCGAATTTTGAGATTCAGAAAGCCCATTTTCACGGACTGTAAAACAGCCCAGTTCGCTCGGCACCCGACATAAAGTCATATATCAACCCAGCCGCCGGCGATTCGGACCATTCTTGTCAGAATATCACGAGGAACCCAAAGGTATCCTCAGAACAATTTCTGGATGCATAGAATTCATGAAAAAGCCTCCGGAACAAAAATAAGCCGCCGGCGGTTCGGACCGTTCTCGCCAGAACATTGTGAGATACCCAAAGGTATCTTCAGAATAATTTTTGGAGGTCCGAAACTCCCGAAAAAGCCTTGGAAAGGAAAACCAAGCGAAAGTACAGCCAAAACCGCAGCCTATCGCGGTCACGACCGCAGTCCGCTGCGGTTGTGACCGCGATCCCCACCACGGTCACGACCGCAGGACTCTGCGGCCATGACCACGGGTAAGGCTATGGTCACGACCGCAGAACTATTGTCACGCGGTCATGACCGCAGGTCTACACGACCGCGGTCACAACCGCAGGTCTACACGACCGAGGTCACAACCGCAGTGCTCCGCGGTCATGACCGCACGAATCTCAGATTTTTGTCTATAAAAGGCAGTTTTCAGCACAGTTTCCGATACACCTGCCTTGAGTTGTCGGCGATCACTCTCCCTCCTTGCTTTAAGCAATTCTTTACTGCTTTCCCTAGTGCATAAATTGTTGCATTATTATTTGATCTGTGATCACCTTAATTGCTAAAAATTAATCAATTCAAGCTGAAGCTTCGCAGTGGGAGACTCCTAAATCAGGTACACTACACTCTCTTTAAACCTTACTCTTTTAATTTTGAGTATTGCATAACATAAATTCTCCTCTACTCCACACTCTCTAAAGCATAATCATCTGCATTCTTGCTTTACTTTTGGCAGATCTAAGCTAAAAAAC
>CAOGCB010034279.1:0-16816 GCA_948266635.1 Cnidoscolus chayamansa
AATTATATTTTCTTGATTTTGTAAAAATACGTGCGAGTCTATTTTTTTAATTAATGGATATTAAAATCAACTACGAAGTTGAGCAAATTCCTTTACGGCAAAAGCAGTTGTTAAAAGTTCATATGAGATATAATAGAAAAATTGGCCCAAAAGGAGTAGATATCATTGACCAATCACAACCTTATATCTGTAGTTGCTAGCCTCACGCTTGCGCAAGCGCAGCCACATCATGCTCTACCACCAGTAAGCAGTTGGAGCCTGCAGCTGGGTTTCCTTTACAACCTCTATTTTCACTTGTTTTTCTGTGGTGGGTAAGCTTTGATTCGTCCAGTCATGGCCTCCTTAATGCTCAATGGAGCTGATAATCTCACTCTCATGAAGGGCAAAACCCCAAAAGCCTTGGGTTTTTTGGGGTCAGATTTTAATGGAAACAAGTTTCCCAAAGTGAGTGTAATCACTACCTCTAGAATCTCCAGGACAAGAACTCCGATGACCAACTGCAGTTTGTCAGCCTCTAGACCAGCTTCTCAGCCCAGGTTCATCCAACACAAGAAAGAGGCTTTTTGGTTCTATAGGTTCCTCTCAATTGTCTATGACCATGTGATAAATCCTGGCCACTGGACTGAGGACATGAGAGATGACGCGCTAGAGCCTGCGGATCTCAATAGCAGGAATATGGTAGTCGTTGATGTTGGCGGTGGCACTGGTTTCACGACTTTGGGTATTGTAAAACATGTGGATGCCAAAAATGTTACTATTCTTGATCAGTCCCCACATCAGCTGGCAAAGGCCAAGCAGAAGGAACCCTTGAAGGAGTGTAAGATAATTGAGGGCGACGCAGAGGATCTGCCATTTCCTACTGATTATGCCGACAGATATGTGTCCGCTGGGAGGTATATCTCTTGCATGCCCTTGCCTGTTACTTGAGTTAAATCTTAAAAGTTTTTACGGAGCAATGATCATGGTTCCGTTTCTTCTATGATTAAGTTGAGATGTTACTAGTTTTTCTGAGCACTGCCTAGAGGCTAGAGCAATTGTTTCTGTCAATTTTTCATTCATCAAAGTTGTGATTCTGTAACCTATGCAAAAGGTGAGGCCAAATTGGTATATGCACTTAGGTATTTCGCAACGTATCTGAGTGTGTGTGAATTATTTATGTACCATGGGTGTGTTTATTTTGAAATGAGAATTTCTAAGGAGCACATAGAGGCAAATCTGGTAACTGTATATGTAGTTTGTTTGAACAGGATAATGGTAAATCTACAAGAAGTAAGCTTCACATTTATATTTAATTTTTGAGTCAACTTTCCTTGTAATGGGACTTATACAATTACATCTTTACAGTATTGAGTACTGGCCAGACCCACAACGTGGCATCAAGGAAGCATACAGGGTCCTGAAACTAGGAGGAAAAGCCTGCATAATTGGCCCAGTATATCCAACATTTTGGTTGTCTCGCTTCTTTGCAGATGTATGGATGCTTTTTCCAAAGGAAGAAGAGTACATTGAATGGTTTGAAAAAGCTGGGTTTAAAGATATTCAACTGAAACGAATTGGCCCAAAATGGTATCGTGGAGTTCGCCGGCATGGGCTGATCATGGGATGTTCTGTCACAGGTGTTAAACCTGCATCTGGAGATTCTCCTTTACAGGTATTTTTCTTGTCTCATTCTTGCATAATAGATTAAGCAAGCATCTGTTGTGTTATTAGCTCAGTCTTCAGGGTTGCACTCTATATATATATGTATTGGGATTCAACATGTGGTACGGTGTGTGTGTGTTTGAGTGTGTTTCGTTTTTCTCTCTGGCTGGGTGGTTACGGCTGGATGTAATGTGGGTTTAAAGATGCTTACATGTGGATGCTTATTTTAGCATTCATGTTTTAAATTATGGATATCTCACTATAGAAAGCACATATCAGCTGCTCTCTTGATGATTTTGGTTGTGATCTCTTATATATGGAGGATACAGGCCCAAAACCTGTTGTGCAATGTTTTTTTTTATTTGGTTATCTACTTTTTTTTTTATCTTATGGTTATTGCTGTTAAATTTCAAATGCTGTAGGGAGTGGAAACCTTGGAGAGTGAGAATTCCTAATTGTGGTACTTAGTGAAAATGTACTTGCATCATAAATATTATGAGCACCCATAAGCGAGATCAAAGCAAGAAGTGGTACCCAAAGATGAATGGATCCTTGTAATTTGTTCATAGGATAAAATACTTGGTTAGGTGTAAAATTTGACTCGTTGGAGTTTCCTCATGGAGATTGATTGTTTTGCCATATAGAAACTTGACATCATAGAACGCCCAAATCTAATAGTATCTTTGGTAAGAGGAACTGGTGACACAAATGATTTTCTGTTGTGCATAATGAATTCATTTGGGTGGGATTCAATTTTCTGTTGACCTTGGCTCAGGGGGATGAGGTTATGTTTCTGAACATGGTTTATTGATTAAAAAGAAAAAACTCCCTCCAAAGTTTGGTGAGGGGAATCAAATGCATTCACCATTGCAAACACCTGATTGTATGTACAGGAAGGGCCTGAAGGCACTCCAAACACCTTAGATTAAGAAAATCTTTTTAACCCGTAGTTGTTATTGCTGGAACCTATTGCTTTGATTAGGGTGAGAATAGAATTTTGCGGCAACTTCAAAATAGATGAATGACATGCATGATTTATTTGGTCTCCAACCTGTACATGCTAATGTTGAATGCAGTCTCTGTTTCCAATCATTGATTAATATAGTTAGCAATTGGCAGAAGTAGAATCTGTCTATTACAGAAAGTGGGTTGGTCTTATATGTAGTTCTGCCTTGGTTTTATTACAGCTTGGTCCGAAGGAAGAGGACGTAGAAAAGCCAGTGAACCCATTTGTGTTCCTTACGCGTTTTATACTGGGTGGTCTGGCAGCAACGTACTATGTGCTGGTGCCCATCTATATGTGGCTTAAGGATCAAATTGTACCTAAAGGGAGACCAATCTAAGAGGGATTTTTAAGTTGTTACTTTAGTGGACCATTTTATGTTTAAATTTAGGGAGTTCCCACCTGTGTGGATGAGACTGTGGCCACTCCTGTAATTTGAACAAACTCCAATCTCACAGGTAAAAGACTTGTTTTGGTTTGTCTAATACAAGTGATTGTGAAATTCATTTTCTGTACAGCCACTCTACTTTTAAATATCGACTCTTGAGGGCGAGTTAATATAATTAATTCATGGTCCAAAATACCAAATGGTGTAAATCATAATGTAAATATCATTTTCTCGGAAGGCTAAGTAGAAGGGCCAGGGCCTAATAATTCCCGATTTGAATATTCTATCATCCTTGTTGTCCAAATGTACCAAATACTAATATATATATACATTCATATCTATAGTTTTTATTTTATCAATTTATTTTCCTTTCATTTTGTAAATTCCTCTCCTCTTTGTCATGCCTCTCTCATCCCCTTGGCTACTTTGATTCTTTACACAGAAGAATAATGAAAATCACAATAAAAAAAATTTACTTGACTAAATCAACGAAATAGTAAGAAAGTTTGAGATTTGAGGGGTAAATAAGGGTAAGTCCTATTCTTTATATCTTTATTCTTCAATTCACTTCTTCCAAACAGTCTTATGATGAACAAAATCTCCTTTTTTTTTTTTTTTTTTTTCCAGAAATTCATGCAGACCTTCTAATGTCTCGCATTAATGAGTTATGGTTGATGGTCTTGTATGCTTCTCTCCAAATGTACTGAAAAGGGAGGAATGTTTTGACGGGGAAAAAAGCAACGACAATGGGTCTTTGTACTGAGACCATGGGACAGAGAAATGACAACCACGCCTCGGTATTTCTTCGTTTACTTTCCAGTCAAAAGTCTACGATAAATATATGAAATAAGAAATTAGGTTCCTTTTTGCTGGGATTGCAAATTGGAGAAATTTTGTTCGTAGTTATTATTTTCTAATCGCCAACGTAAAAAAATATGAAGAATTAAGATGAGAAAGATGGAAGAGGGAAAGATAGTAAATGGCAGGAGAGATGAAAAAGAGAGAATGTAAGAGAAAAGGGGATATATATATATATTTTAAAATAACAGAATATTTTTATCTGGATTTTGTCTCACGGAAAAAAATAATGTTCAACACGAGAGATTTTATAATATTTAAAATCGATGATCAATGAGTTCAATGCCGGTACAATCAAACCACCTTAAGTTCACACGACTCTACATGAACCTGGAACGTGCAAGAGCCGAAGAGCCTTTCTATTGTCGCACGCATGATGGGTCAGCAGATATATGCAACTTAGAAGAAACATATCACTTCACTTTCATTTCTCTGCTTTGTTCTCCAGACACATACTAGAATTGGTAAATGCATAATGAAAAAATCGACACACCAGTCCATCCTGTTCAAGTTAACACTTGAATGTAATTCAAAATCAATTCATACGGATAAACTCGCTTAAAATACTGGCCAAATACGGTTGAACTTTTTGTACTTACTTACCACAAGCAAAAGGACTCGGCAAGCTACTTTGTTCCTGAATCAGGACTGAGGTCCCCATACGAAACCAAACCCCTTCGTCCAGAGGGTGAGCTTGATCTAGACCTGCTAACAGTCTTGCTGTGATGTTTTGGTGCTCCAGCATCTGGAGATCTGGAAAGAGAGGATCCACGGCTCCTAGACCTGGAACTGGACCTTGACCTCAATATTCTTTTGTCCAAAGTGTGCTGATCGTCAATTTGAACACCCAGACGAGACTTCAGACCCTCACTTATGGCAGGACGCTTGTCTCTGGGACTAGGACTGCGAATTGGACTCTGGCTCCGACTTTGATCCTTATTACGGCCACGATAATTCCCAGGACTATGAGATATGCTCCTACTTCGGCTTCTTCGATTTCTGTATCTATAAAGAAATCAAAAAATTGGAGTAACCAGCCATTACTCGAAATGAACACTTCCGCTACATAAGTTGAAAAGTGCAACAAAAATATATTTTTGGGTGATGAGGGCAGTGTACAACTTGTACAAGATAAAGTTTACTGCAATCCCATTAAACCCAAAAGAGATCTTCCATAGAAAGATTGATCAGGAGATAAGTTTATCAAAGATCTGAAATATATCTCTTAGACAGTAACAAGAAAAAAAAGAAGAGTAGGAAGGGAAGGAGAACCTGGAGGGGCTCCTGCCTCTTGGTGGGCTTCTGTAGCGCCTGTGTGAAGACCGCTCATAGTAACTTCTACAGCTTGAACAAAAATTTAAAAAAGCAAAAAATGAAATAAATTCAGAGATGTTTAATGGAGCCTTTTTTTAAGAGTTTAAATATATGGCACTGAGATTACCTATTCCGGTTTCTTTCATTAATATTTCTTCCACCATAGCGGTAGGACCTCAGAGGTGATTTCTCTGGAGAAGGAGTACGGTAACGACGTGCAAAAGAATAACGTTCTGTGAAACCACGTCCTTTTCTAACACGCTTGGGAGTGCCATTTGGAGACTGGCTTCTTGATAAACCTTTTCTGTGGTCAGAGTTTGAAGGTTCAGGGGCTTTAAAGGCAAGGTTACCTGTTGGACTCTTTGAAGACCTTGCCTGGCTTAGCTCACCAGACTTCCTAGAAGGGCTTCTACTGCTGGGCCTGAATCTTGGACTACTGGAAACTCTTTTGGGACTAACACTTTGACTACTCCTACGGCTGTTTTTTGGCCTGCTTTTAGGGCTTGGAATTGCCCTCCTGTAAGAACACGCAATTACAGAAATCTTAGAATATCATTATTAAATTTGTAAGCCATCAAAAAGAAAAGTAAAAGATAAATAAATGCTGAAACCTTGACTTATTTGAGTCATCCGAATTAGTAGTGGCCCTGTCATTTTTTGGATCTATGCCTTTTCCATTGTTTACATGCCCATCATTCTTTGGAGACAATTCACCTTCTTCACTTGAGATGTTTTCCCCACTAATCTTTGACTTGGGATCCCTTCCTGTAACAGCTTCTTTTCCGAAGCGACTGATCGACGATTTTTTCCTTGCATCTGTAACATTGCAGGTAAAAGGGATGATATTATTCATATCAAGCTGCTCTCCCATGAAACAGCGAGGTAATGCTTGAAATTAGCGGAAGTAAGAGCAGTATACCAAGATTCTCCAATTTCTTTTCAGCAAGAGTTGAATTATCGGTTTTTCGAGCAGAAGCACGGCGATCAGCTTCTTTATCATCAGAGCTGCTACTAGTACTGCTACTGGTACTACTCTCCGTATCACTGGAACTTCCCGAGCTCCTGAAAAAAATAATAAAAATAGGGTCATAATGACAATGCCAGTTAGTATACCATTGAGGGATTTTAAAAAATGAAGAGGTTGCAATAAATATAAACTAGACCATTTAGACTTGCGCTTTGATCGCCTATTATGCCGGACCCTCTTCCTCTCTCTCCGACCATCCCTTCGTTTCCTCCCACGTTGGTGTTTCCCTCTTTTTGTTGACCTCCTCTTCCTATGCCTTCCAGAACTGGATGTACTAGAATCAGATAGTGACGTATCAGAAACTGATTCTGAATCTGAATCAGTACCAGAATCTGAATCGTAGTCAGAGCTGTAGGAATCAGATGACAAGTATCTCTTTTTCCTTTTCTTTCTTTTATCCTTCAGGGATTTTTTTTGTTTTCCTCTAATTTGTCCATCAGAACTATCATCATCAGGACTCTTCCCTGATTTCTTCTTCTTTCCTGGAAGAAAGGCATATTATATTTCAATATGCCCCACAAAACTGCAGCAAAAGATAAAAGTATATATTTACATCAGCAAAAATGATGCCCTGCAATACCTGCATTTCCAACACTGTCCTGAATTTTATTTTCAGAGGTTTCACCACAATCTACAATTTTAACAGGGTGGATGGGTTTGCCATCACCTGTCCCCACCTGTTCAATTTTTTTCACAACATCGATTCCCTTTATGACCTTTCCAAAAACAACATGCTTCCTGCCACATAATAAAAAAAATTAGAGTCCATCAAATTGATAATGCCTTATTTTTTAACTAAAATGATGTTGCAAGATGAATCATTGTGACGATTAGGAGCATGGAGCTCTAAGAAAGTAATTAATATGAGACGAATATATGAACACAACAGGCAAAAGACCACATACCCATCAAGATGGGGCTGACGCTTAAAAGTTATGAAGAATTGGGAACCATTTGTGTTTGGACCACTATTTGCCATGGAGAGAAGACCTGGTCCATCATGCTTCAGTATAAAATTCTCATCTGCAATGAGGAACATAAACTATTGTAACCAATGAAGATACTAATCCATCCAGTAAGCAATCACATTTCAACTATACATATTAGATCTACCTGCAAACTTCCCTCCATATATACTTTCTCCACCAGTGCCTGCAAACCAATTAAAGGTCGATCTTTACAAATCTGGGAATGAGTATTGAGGTTTGCATTCATTAGTAGAATACAAAATTTATCAAATCATAGTGTGTACCATTTCCCTTTGAAAAGTCACCACCCTGAAAGGACAAGGAAAAGCAAATGAACAATTTGATAGCAATGAGATATAAATGCCACAGAAAAAGAAACACAACTTGCTCCCTGAGGAGAGATGCTACAATAAAATTCAGATCAAGGTAGAGTTTGCTTGAGATTGTTGTTGCATCTGCTCTTGTAAAAGCAACCCATGGATACCTTGATCTCACACTTCTAGAACACTCATGGCCAAAGCATCCCTTTTTTTGGGGCAAAATATCCACAAGGACACTTTTGCATAATGCAGTTTCAAACGCAATGCCAAAGAGCGCACCTAGTTGGTTGTCAAAGAAAGCCATACAAATCACTACAGCTCAGTGACACCTCATTCTCCACATAATCAACTACATCTTGGTGACACCCAGTTCTCCACATAACCAGGGAATAGTGCGACTGCCATATATTGATATGGAAATGGCATTCATTGAATGCCTTTATAACTATTCATATAATTTCCCAAGGAAACCATACTGTTGTCGCAATTCAACAAGAAGCATCATATTATACAAGGTTGAAAAGAAAAGGAAAGACATACTTGGGCCATGAATCCTCTAATAATTCGATGAAAGAAAGTTCCTTTATAGTGGAGAAGTTTCCCAGTTGTTTTTCCATTTCCCTTCTCACCTATAACAAATCATGGCAAAATAGTATCAAAATCCAAATTAACTTGTGCAGAAACAGCAGCTGATTTCTCAGGGGAAAAAAAATAAAGACGCATTACAGACATGCCTCTAGCTGGCTGACAGCATCTAAATGTGCCAGTGCCAGCACTAAGTATAAGGATGAGTATCTAACAGAACCCAAAAATTAACAAGTCATTGCAGAAATATACGCAAATGCAAACTGTAACTTCTTACCTTAAGAAACACATGCAACCTCTCAGGTAATTTGCCCAAATGTCGAAGTGTTCATATTGCAATAAGAACCACTACTAAGTCCTATTTTAACGGCAACAAGAAGAGAATCTATGGTTGTTTTCCATGATTACCAACTTTTTAGTCCCAGTAATAACAGAAAGTCAGATATAGTAGCACTTAAGGCATTTTTGTACCTTCCACTATTTGTTTTATCATATTGGCCATATAAAAGAAAATTCAACATATGTCAATGTCCACATGAATTTAGGTTTTAACTCTTTAATGCTTACACAGTTGATGACTTAATATTCAAATGTAGGCCAGATCAGAACATTCAAATGATCCTTTCTAAATGCAAACTACTCTCTAGTTGAGAGTTGAGTGTAGTAGTCCTTAAATAATGGTCAATCAATAACCCTTCACTACTCCCTAGTATTCCTATAGGGCCACATCAAGCAAGTGCGAGGTTCCATTGATTACAATGCATAACCATCATTTAATACATGGTAGAGCATATTAAATGTAATCCACAAGTCAGGATAACGGTAAGCACACCAAAATCTCCATCCATGAATCTAATCCAAGTGCTCAAAGGCAAAAGCAAGCTTCCTTGTTTTAACCGGAAAAAACTGAGTGTTGAGCACATATAATGATGACATCCGTTTAGCAAATATGTAAACTTTGATTTGCAGGCTCTGAGGCAGATTTTAAGCATGTATTGGATAATTGGATTATATATTGGACCCCGTGTAAAGAACTGATATGAAATTTCAAAAAAATGTCATGAAATGCTAATGTTTGAAGCAATAGCAATGCTGATTGGACAATAAAAATTGCCTTATGCCAGGGATAAATTGACAAGAGAATACTTAATATGTCATTGCAATTTGAACAGACAAGTTTTACATGCCTGTGCAGAGTGCCCGGAAATTATCCGCAGTCTTGGGGACAACATCTGCAAAAAGCTGTACATAAAAAGAAACAAGTTTAACAGTATCTCAAAGATGATACACAAACTTCAAATTCTTTGAAATAGTACGAACAATAAAATGGAAGTAATAGATTCAAAGATTGTGGGAGAAGGAACAAAAAATTGGCTTTAAGATTTTTGCATTACCTCAATAGCAATTCTTTCAACAGGATCTCCATCAACTGACACATCAAAAAATACAAGAGGATTCTTTTTCGTGTTCATCTTTCCTATCTCTTGAACACTGAAATAGCCATCAAAGGTTAGCATATGCATTCTCAAGCTATTAAACAGAATTAGTGAATATTATTGAATTAGGGTATGCAACATATCAGAAATGAAGAAATTTTCCATCCAGAATTTCTGCTACGCAGAAGCTTCAAGCACATGAGAAACAATCATTCAAATAGAACCAACATACAAAAAAAAAGAAACTTGGTTTCTGTAACCAGCCAATGTACAATCTCTTTGTAGTTTGTGCAATAACGCAGACATGCACGTATCAAACATAACTTCTGTTGTGCAACAGTATTCCATACTATTGAAACAATCTCATGCACCGAACTTTTTAACATAAATTTCTCTATGAAACCCAAATAAATAAATAAATAAAATAATAATAACTTGAACATTTTCTCCAATTTTGAGATTCCGCATGCCCATGAGCCCATCCTTAATTTTCCACCTACATTTAGTCCACTTAAACCCCTCCCTCAAATATCCGCTAACCGACTCCATTTCGGAGTTGGAATAGGGAAAAGAAAAGGTTTAACATGCAAATAACTGTGGTTCTCAACACTGGATAGCGTATTTTAACAGAAGTCGCAAAACCCTAAACCATTTATTGATTTTAAGCTAAAGGCACTACATGCACAGCTTCATTTAAACCAAAATCAGCTGTATGTTCACCATTGTTGGGTTTATATAACAGATATGAAAATAACAAATAACGGATTTCGTATATTGAAATCATACGAATTACCAAACAGAAAATCCCAAAGCTGAAGAAGATTAATGGAAGAAACTAAGTTGAGAATAGTTCTATAGCAACCTTGTAATGCGCAACTCAGGGCTAATTGAACTAGGGATTGCGACTCCAGAACTCAAGCGGCGGCGATAATCACACGAGTGTGAAGTGAGAGAGTAGCTACGCTTGTGTTGCGACTAGCGAGAGATTTTTCCTGCTAAAATTATTTCTTTTCCACGTTAGGGTGAGGATGCAAAAATCTTCTACATATGATGTGTAAAAATGATCAACCCAATGCGTGCCACGTTTCCACTGACTTGAGGTTGTAGGTAGACCTGTTCATATCATATCGTTGGCTCTACCTCGTCTAGTCGTCTTATAACTTTTTTAATTATTTCATTTTTATTTATTCCAATTTATTTATTATTCTCTAATAAAAAAATAATAATTTATTTCTTAATTTACTAACACGTTTATATTTCATATACGAAAAAATAAAACTCACTTGTTCAAATTATTCCAATAATATGATTTTTTTTTAAATTTTAGTATAGAAATATAAGTAAGAGTTATATTAAGAAAAACTAAAATAAAATTTATTTTTTAACTATGTTAATTAATTTTCTTTGTAAATATAAAAATAAATTCATTTTTTGTTATTGTAACTTATAAATATTTACTTTTAATATATAAACTTTTATATATATATATATATATATATATATATATATATATATATATATATCAATTATAAAATAATTTAATAATATAGATACTGATAGAAACATATATGATTTTTTTTTTTCGAAACGAGGAGGGTTATCTCGTAATAATAGATAAATATATAGTTGGATAGTATTCAATTGAAATTGAAATTTTAAATTGAATTTCAATTTATTTAATTTTGTGTGATTAATTATTTTTATTATATATAAAGTTGCTTTTAAAAGAATTCGCTGGTAGAAGCACATAATTAGTTAAGAAATTTTGATTTTTCAATTTAGTTTAATTTTTTAAATTAAAAAAAAAACTGAATTCATTAATTTATTAATTAATTTTTTATTTTATTAAAATTTAATTTATATTTTTAGTTTATTTTTTAAAGAATTCAATATATTTTTATTTAAAATTAATAAAAATAAATTAATTAATCGAATTAAAATAAAATTTAATTTGATTTAAATTTATTTGATTTTTGAAATTTTAAAAGTATAATTTTCATTTTTTTTAAATTTGCTCAACCATAAATAAATTATAGAAAATAGATAAAAGTAAAAAAGCATGTGTTTTTCACTTACATACGTAAATCATTTATTTACTACAATTTAATAGTTAAAATTTAACTAATAATTTGTGCCACGGCAGATTAAGATATATATATATATATGGAGACAGTCATGGTGAAGTTGACTTTTGGTTTGGAGATTGAGGAACGACTCCGTTGAAAATTCATTCCACCATTGAGCAGTTGATTTTATTAAAGACCCCGGTCGCTTCTAGAAAATTTCTAGCTTTGAATGGACTTTGTAAGCTCAACCGCGTTGGACAATTTCAATTTCATCCTAATCGATTTATTATAGTTTATTTGTTGCTTGTTTTTTATATCAGACCCTTTCATATACCTGATACCACAAACCCTGCATTTCTTCTCATCTAGCTGCAGATCTCGATATTTTGAAGAACTATGGCAGGCCCGCTCACAGAAGATCAGATTGCACAGTTTCGCGAGGCCTTTTGCTTGATCGACAAGGACTCTGATGGTGTGTGCGCGCGATTTTGTTATAGTTCATGTAACTCTTGTTCAGTAAATATTACCATATATTCTGACAATGTCTGTGCAGGCTTCATCACCATGGAAGAACTAGCCACGTTTATACAATCGCTGGATGGACATCCTACCGAAGAAGAAGTTGGAGACATGATAAGCGAAATTGATTTTGATGGAAATGGAACTATAGATTTTCAGGAGTTTTTGAGCATTATGGGACGGAAAATGAAGGTAAATTTTATTTTAATTCATTAGTTTCTTTCGTTTCAGTTCTCGTTTCACACCATTTCATTGTTGCAGGAAAATATTGTTGAGGAGATAAAAGAAGCTTTCAAAGTGTTTGATAGAAATCATGATGGATACATATCAGCCAATGAGGTCAAAAATCACATCCATAATCTTCAAAATTACCTAATTTGAAAAAAGAAAAAAAAAGCCTGATTTATACACATTCAAATGCATTTCTGATCGGATGAATTTCTTGAGTATGCAGCTAAGGCAAGTGATGATAAATCTGGGAGAGAGGTTAACAGAGGAGGAGGCTGAACAGATGGTTAGAGAGGCTGATATGGATGGTGATGGTGTAGTCAGTTATGAGGAATTTGCAAGGATGATGATGGCCTTCTAGTAATAATGGTTCATGTAAGTTGTGTTCATGCTTGCATTGTAGAATTAGAAGGCAATGCGCTTGTTGTTCTAATTTTTTTTTTATTTTTTTTATATTCATTTAACGGCCAAATAAAGCAACAGTTGAGATGTTTTTCTATTAATATATAATAATAGTAATATTATGACACACAGACATAGCTTTATTTCTTAGGATTAGAAAAATCAAATTAATAGATTTGACATATTACCTTTCAAAAGCGACTTTACTCAAAATCTCAGCACTTTCAAATTTCAATATCGATCTCCAAACAACCTTCTACCTTGAAAAGCAAGTCACATAAATATGAGGTATCATCATCATCACTTCACCTAATGTAAGCATAACATGTATGGCCATTCCTGACCTTAAATTTTTGGATTTCCATTGAACGATAAGAATAAGATGGGATCATCTGAAATGCAACAACCAGCATATTCACATTAATTAGTAATAATGGCGCCTGAAAGGGCCCAAATGGGCAGAGATATAATAATAAGACAGACCAGAAATTGGTATGCAAATGAATCTTAAAAACCTTATCGCAGCTGTTGCTAATTTAAGGACAAGCCTAGCTGCATATATGTATTTTATACTGCAAAACGAGAGAGAATAACGAAGCTTAAAAAAAGTAAAAGGAATTTACACTTACACTGAGCTAGATCACATAGACAATGGGAGCTTCGTGACTCCATCAGCAGGTGAGGCTACCACATGATCTGATCTTTCCTTTGATGGATATAAAAGAAAAGGAAGTTTAGATCATGCTGGCAGCTTCAACTGCTACTGGTGCACGATGAGCTATATATATATCAGACCACCTCCTAGGAAGGAGTAAGGGAGAACTGGGTTAACTTCTTGCCTTTGTGGAGGTAGGTATGTATGGGGATAGACAAGGGAGGAGGGTATGTACATATATAGAGGGGCGGCCACGAAAGTCTCGTCTCTTCTACTCATCTTATAATTTGGTGCTCAAATATAAGATACTCAAAAGGGTTAAAGATTAAAAAAAGAAACAGATGGCAGTGGTCCAAAGCAAAGACAAAATGAATAGTATCATATGCCCACGCCACCACCATGCAGACAAGGTAGCGAGTTCTTCTAAATCTTAACCCTTTAGCCACTTTTCCTCCATGGCTTTGCGTGGGTAAATATACTCATTCAACCTAAAAAAGAGTGCTAAACTACAAATATATATATAGCTCATGAGATGGGCCCCTACTTGTATTTACAAGTGATTTAGTTTTATTTTGACAAGATTTCAAATTTAAAAATACGTATAAATATTTATATATATATATATATTTTTTTTTTTCCTTACCATCTCTTGTATTGGTTATGGCGTATCTTTCTGCTGTTTCTTCGTCTGCATTTAAGAATAATACGAGAGTAACGATTAGACAAATGAGTGTAAATAAAAGAAATCTTTGGATTAAGCAACGTTTACTTGGGATGGTGAGTAAAGTGAAAGGACCTGATGATAAAGCAGGATTAAGAAAATGACATAAAATCTGATAAAGTTAGTAGTTGATATTGACATTCAGTTTTTTTCAACTTCTTGTCATCTCTACGGTGGGTTTGTGCAGATAGAACTACAATATCTGAGATCCAAAATTTCATTAATTATGATAAACTTCTTCTTGGTTACCCACTACAAGAATTCTTAAATTAGAACCATACACCTAAAAATATAAGCAGATTGATTGATTGAATTAATGATCAGTGAGCTAAAAGTAAGAGCAAATGGAATGTGATGTGATATGCCTACTTGTTATATGTTTGTTGTAATGGAATCCACTGTATATCTCGTATTCATGGGCTCTATTAGCTTATGCTTTTTTCTTTTTATTTTTTTTAAAAAGTGGACAGGTATCCTTCCATATTTAGGTATATGAATCAACAAGAGCTTCCTCCCACCAATTTGGAACAGTATAAAATCATTGTCTAGTTATAGAAACAAAGGGTATAAATATTATCAAATAAATTTTAATGAATACATGTGAAATTATCTATGTTAATAATAATAAAATATAAAAATATGAAATTAATAAAAATTATTACTTATAATGATGTAATTTTATAACATTATATACTAATTAAATTACCTTTTCCATCATTTAAATTTTATCTTTATTTTAATTTATTATCATCTTTCTAAATTATTAGATAATAAAGTATTGTAGATTATATATTTTATATTATAAAATTTTAAATTTATATATTTTATATTATAAAATTTTAAATTCATATATTTTATATTATAAAATTTTAAATTTATACATTTTATATTAAAAAATATATTTAAATGTAATAATGAAGCCAAGTATTATTATAGAGATGCTTAAACTAAGATAAAAATAAAATAAATTAGCAAGCAATGATATTAATTTATTCAATTAAAGAAAAATTACTTGATCTAAATTTCTTATTTAGTTCTAATTTTTACCTTTATTTTAGTGATAAATCTTTATATATATACAGAATTTTATTACTCTGGAAAACAATAACTGCCTTATCTTCCTTAATTAAAAAAGCACTAGGAAAAGGAAGTTCAATAGAACAAAATCTTTGTATTTGAAACTAAGAAATTTTATTTAAATTATATTTTATTACACTTACTATTTTATTGTTAATTATAACACACTGAATGACTTCTGTGGCAGTTCTTTCGTAATTTGTCCATATTTTATAGTTTCCATGTTTCCAAAGTTTAGTGATTTTCTTGATAGAAATTCTTTAGCAAAAGACTGTTTATTTTGGCAGATAAATAACTCACTTGGCCACATTTGAGCAACGCCATTGTTATTATTATTGTAAAAGATCCAAAACTATATACAAAATCATCCTGTAAAGTTCCATCTTCCAGTGGTCAGAGAAGAACACTTCAAAGGAGTGCTGAAGGACACAACTCCATTCAAAGTTGATTGCATTCAAACAAGCAGACGACCACTTCCTAAACTCATAGCTTCTTATCAACGTCCATCGGAGAACACTCAACGACTGAAGAGGCCCTCTGCGCAATTTCATTTCCTCAGTGCAAGAAAGTCAGTGAAAATATATGATCCATAAAAGTTGGAAATTTGAGTGCAGTGTACTGATTGGGTTTTTAGCAAAGAATAGTATAATAACGAGAAAGGCATGGATTGATGCATGACTTAACAGTCCCTTGCATCAAGAAAGTGGAAAAAATGCCAAAGCTAAAGATAAACAAAAAGCACACAAAATGTTAAAAAAGAAAAAGGTTGGTGAGCGCATGGCATGCCGGACAACCAAAAAACCAAGAGAGGTAAAAAGGAATATACTTACAGTGATTTGTTAATACCTTTCCATCAGATCTGAATAATGTTTAGAATCTGTTGGGTCCCCAAATAGGAAGGAGTGAGGCTGTCAGAGCATGACCTAGCCAGGGTTAGCAACTCAACTCTCTCTTCTCTCTATCTAACCAAAGATAGATCATGCTGGCAGCTTCACCTTTTCCCTTGTGAACTCTATTATTGTCGCTAAGGGAGCAGATTTATGAGATGAACCTAAATTCTATCTTTTCAGTTGAGGACGACACAATGTGGGATATATGCTAGAATAGAGAACTTAAGACAGTCTTGGTGGAAGGAAGGAAGAAGGAAATAAAAGCTCGAAAACCAGAAGAAGAAAAGGAGGGTTTCTTAAAAACCATGACATAACGAAGGATCTGAAGAGATGAAGAACAAGAACATGAATCAAGAAACGAGTAAAGAAATAGAGAATAATCCCAAAGCAGGACCAGGCAGAGAAACAGAAGAAACCCTAGAGATTCCGGAGGAGGGGATCGCGTAAATAAATATAGGGTGAGAAAGAGACAGATGTTAACAAGATATAAGAAAGGGAATCATAAAGACAAGAACCCACATCGTGGGAACAGTGAAATATAAAAAGAAGCATCGTTGTAGACAGGACAGATAAGAGAGAGGGGAATAGGTAAGTAGATAGCTAGAAAGGCTACAGAAATAGATGTATCAGAAGGGTCACAGGTGGTAAAAGTATAGGTCGGCACGGCAGGGCCGGGGACTCAGAGCGAGAGCTCTCTTCCGCTGGTGCCCACCCCACT
>CAOGCB010034414.1:0-13945 GCA_948266635.1 Cnidoscolus chayamansa
CCTTTTTTGAAGATAAAGAAATCCCCTCCTCTTCTGCTCTTTGTACAAGTCTCTAACATACTTTTTCTAGAATTTAGTGACAAAGTTCTCCCAAGTACGTTGCTCTAGAGAAAGCACTTGCTCTACTGTAATCCACCACTATTAGGCTCCTCCTTAAGCAAAGAAACTTCACATATCAACTTATCCGATGAAGAGCACTGCAATTGTTGTAGCACTCTTTCAATACCATCCAACCAATATTCTACTATAGATGGATCATTGGATAACTTTCCCTTAAACTCAATAGCTTCGTATTTCCAAAGCTTATCTATTGTTGGTCTATTAGGGACCTGCACTGGTACAGATGATACTGTTACCTGTGGTACAATCTCTGTTTCCTCTGCAACATTTCAGCCATGCACTAAAAGAACATATCCTATGTATCCTTCATGTCTAAAAGCAGCATGAGCACCTTCAAACTGCACTGATAATGGAGCATAACTCTCCCTTTCCTCATTAACTGCCCTCTACGAGTTTGACGCCATATCTAAATTCAAATACTAATCTGAATTAAATTCACATCATAGTTGGACTCTCCTTTGGCACACACACTATTCATATACTCTATATTCATATATATACCTCTTTGTTGACCCCATAAGGAGAATACTTGATTTTGATGATAAAAAAACTTAATGTAATAGAACTAATGACTATTCAAGCATTTCATAGCAAAGAAAGAGAATTATCAGGAATGCAAAGAAAGTGCATCAAGAGAGAAAGTCTACACAACCTGATGAGAAGACAAAGAGAAGAAGAAGAAGTTAAGATTCCTTTCATAGGGCAAATGTAAGAGAATTGAAATATAGAAATGCCAATGAGACCTTTCATATACAAAAACGTTTTCGAAGTATGTTTTGAAACTAAGAAAACCAGTTTCAGAAGATGCTAAAATTAGATTAGCTAACTAATTTAGAACTAACTTCTTAGTTTTTAATAGCAAACTGAAATTAGCAAACTACTTTTTAAATTAGCAAGCTACTTTCAAAAATTAGCAAACTACTTTTATATGAACATATTTTTAGTAAGCTAATTTCAAATTGAGCCTGACTAATTCTGGACTATATAATTTCTAATGTTGCAACGGCTAGAAAATTAGTCGTTGGTCACTTTTTAAAGCTGAAAGTTTCAGGCCTTAACTTCACCTATATAAGCAAACATTTACTATATTATACAACTAATGAAAGTAACACATCTTTGAGTAATTTAAGAGCATTGTTTTCATAAGCTTTCATTGATTTCACTTGAGCTTCATTGACAAATCTTCTCTCTCTTTTTTATAGCACACTCAATTGTAATTCTTTATAAGAGAGTGATTATTTCAAAGTTTCCAATATACTTGAGGTTAGTCTAAGTGAGGGTATATCACTTGGAAGAGGTTTTTTAAACACCTTGTAAGCTTAAGAAAGTTTGAGGATACATCAAACTTGTAAAGGTTCACTAAGCACCTGGAAAGCTGGGAGAGTGTAACGGGTTTAACTCT
Source organism: Cnidoscolus chayamansa (assembly GCA_948266635.1). Taxonomy (NCBI): domain Eukaryota; kingdom Viridiplantae; phylum Streptophyta; class Magnoliopsida; order Malpighiales; family Euphorbiaceae; genus Cnidoscolus; species Cnidoscolus chayamansa. Next base: position 1,523 of record CAOGCB010034414.1, read on the forward strand.
TACTTGGAAAAAGAGATTATAATAGACTGGAAATCTCAAGAGGAAGCTTGAGAAGAGTGGATATAGGCTACATTGTTGAACCACTATAAACTTGATGTGTTTGAATTCTCTCAACTCTATTTTTTACTTTTGAATGTCATTTTATTTGCATTGCTTTGGTCTACTGAGGTTAATTGTTGTTGGTTAACTACTTTTATATTTTCATTAAGTTTCATCTCAAAATAAGCTAACTAGAATACCTTGCTAATTTCAACATGAACAATAACTTTATTCAAAAGCAAAATTTTAGCTAGCTAATTTTGTATTCTGCAATCTTAGGTTGATCAAACTCACATACTCTAATCTAAATAGATAGCACACTTTAAGTATATAGCCATAATTTTTCTTAAGAGTTTAGAGTAAAAACTTGAAAAACTGATTAAAGTTAAAAAGTGACCAATTCACCCCCTCTTGGACTCATACTTAGGACAACACCCTTTTCCTAACTTATATCCTATAATCACCTAAATCTTTGTTCTGATACCAATAAATGTAACACCATCTACCCATACTTTGAAAAGTACAAATAAAGTGTGTAACTCTTATATTTAACTATATTGAAACATCCATTACTTAATTACAATAAAATTTTAAATCAAATAAAGTGAAGGACAAAATAATATTTTACAGACTATCTAACTCTAACTCATTTAAACAAAATTAGTAGTATAACTTTTATACAATCCTGAGTACATGCCAGCTATGAAAAATATTTTCTATAAGAGTACAAACCATCTATGGTGATGATCTTCTTGTAGTGGAACCTGTGTCGTGTACCCTAATCTCGTTGCTCAAAACCTACGTATGTAGTACAAACCAACTATGGTGATGATCTACTTGTAGAATAACTTGTATCGTGCACCCTACTCTCGCTACTTAGAACCTACGTATGGTAAAAATTAGCACATTGAGCTTTATACCCCGTGGGTATATGTAAAATAACAATATGCATGTAACAAAAAATTATAACTGTAACACCCCCTACCCGAATTATGAATAACCCAGATAGAGTGTGCACCTTTTATGCTTATGCCCATTTATCAAATAAATGAAGAAAATAATAAATTTAAAACTATAATTATATTTATTATTTACTCCCCGTATAACCTTATTTATAATTTATCCAATTTTATTACATTTGACAAAATACCATTCTAGCCTTACACATAACTATGTACATGCAAATTACCAAATAAACTATACAAATAATAGATACAAACCAGCTGTGACAGAAACTTCTTGTTGTAGACCTTCTGACTGGATTCCTAATCTCGCTGCTCGGAACCTGCGTGTGGTAAGAACCAACACACTGAGCATTTTCGCTCAGTAGGTGTATAGGATAGAAAATAATACATAATTTATAAATGTAAATATTGACCAAATATAATATAAAAATAAATTGAAATCAAACTCAATAAATTATCAACAATTTCATAATTTAGTCCATATTAGTAAATTAAACATTATCAATCAACTTATGACACATGTATTTCTTTTATTAACAAGTCATTCATTATTAACTTAAGTCAATAGTTAGGCCCACATATATTTACGCAGGATCTATCGATAGATAAGGGGGTTACTGTGTTAGTGGAGGATGCATCGGGCCAGTCCACGTGGGGTATCTAACTGTAGCCCAAAAAATCCATTTAAAATGCACATAGGCAGCTACGGTCCCTGTGACATGTCCTACCCTTAAGCTACCGTCGTATCCCACATCAATTAACTAGGGCCATGTCTTACATTATTAGTTCATAACATTAATTTCCCATAACTCATTCTTTTATATCATGATCATTGAATTGCCCTTTATCTGTTCATAGTATAATCATCCAGATAGTTCTATTATTCATCATATTCCATGGTTATTTTAAGGCTTCATACATCAAGCTATTTAGTACTTCATTGTTTATCATATTCCACTGCTATATTAAGGCTGTCACAATCAACCATTCTTTTCATATTTTGAGCACTTATTCTCACACATGAATAATTTCAACTTTTATTATATACTATATTTCATGCTATAATATTACATAACTTAACTATACTTCACTCATTACATTTCTATGATACAACCCCTTAACCTTACAATGACCATTTTATTTGTTATTATCTATGGTAACTCAATTCAAACACATATCACACCTAATTCCTCACCAAACCAAGAATACTAATATCATTATCCCAATTTTATCTATTTTTATACCACGTTCACATCTTGACCGAGCCATTACACAATAGTTATGCATCTCATAATTAAGACACACACACACACACATATACACATATATATTCATTCAATTCTTATGTTTTCAGTATTCCTTTTCGTTTAACCTATTCATGTATATAAGATAGACATATCATTTTTATAATCTTTAACCTAATTCATCAAACAAGTTCCTTTCAATCAATTAAACAATCTTCATCATAATTATATATATCATCCATTTCTATTAACATGCACATAGCCCCTAACTTATTTTATCAAGTATATCACCTAATATAAATGTTATGCCTGTAATATCAAACTTACTTTATCATGTCTATCACCTAACATAAGTTATTCACACAAATAACACCTAACTTGGGTATGTAGTTCCCCTCTTTCTTCCTTTACTTCACGACTTCCTTCCTTGGTTACTATTCACCTTGTAATTCCTTTACCACCGTAGCTTCCTCTTTTTTTGTCCTCTAATGTGACAACACTAAGATCTCTCAATCTCTCTTTCTAAAATGCTTTAGAATTTAGATGAAGGAGTCTTTATAAACTTTTCTCTTTTCTCTCTATATTCAAACTGTAGATAATTATAAGTGTTAAGCTTATATACTACTTTCTCCTATGCCACCTAACCCTCATTTAGGAGAAATGCTCATCTTAAGTTAATTGGCAATGCCACTAATCTTTTCTCTTGGACAAATGACACTTCTTAAACTAGGACTTACATTTAATATCCACTCAAATCTTATCTTAATTAACTCATTCCTTCACAACTAAAACATATGGACCATTCTTTTTTTCTCTCATCCATTTCTCCCTTCTTTCTCTTCTAGACCGAGACATCTTCCTTCTAAATTATCATGACCAAACCTTCATCCCTCCTTATCTGTGTCCCACATCTCTTCATCATGTCCACTGAACCATTCTCTTATATCACCCTTCATGAATTGAACCATTGACATCCTTGCTTAGCCGAGTTACATTCATCTCTCGCCCATGTTAACGGAACCATCCTTATCTTGCCTTCTTCAAACCGTGATAATAGTCCATCTTTTCCATATTCATCCAACCAAGCCATTCTTCCTTTAAGCCATTCTTGCTTTCACCATGCCTCATCCCTTTATTTCTCCATCTTGCAACCAAGATACATCCTTCACTCCAATCCTTGATCGACCTTTCACCTTCATTTGACCAAGACATGTTGATCTCTTCCTCGCGTTCTACTGTGATACTCATTTCTCTCATGGCCAAAACATACATTCCTTCCTTTTCTTACTTCATTTTCTTTCCTTAAGTTTTCAACTAAATTTTATTTATTATTTTATTACTTAATTAGCTTGTTCTTAATAAAACATACTTCTTCATTCATACTTGTAAAATTACACATAGTCATTTAAGATTACAAGGAAATAGGATGTTAAAATAACATTACCAATACATTTGCTAAAATAAGCAAATCACTCATGAACATGTCATTTATTACCAATTCCATATTAAATCACATATTTCATATTACAAATAATTTCATATGTAGTCATTTCCATATAACTAATCATAACAATAAAATCACATGTTAGTTTTATCATATTATAAAGGTTTAGGGCTCGTACAACATGATTGAACACTAGATAAGGGAATATATCTAGATAGGCCGAGGCCGAACATATAGGAACAATGTGATGATCGAATAGGCCGAAGCAAAACATATAGTGGAGGATGCACCAGGCCTGTCCATGCGGGGTATCTAACTGTAGTTCCAAATATCCATAACACATATAGCAGTACTATAGGGTCCCTATGACATGTCATATCCTTAAGCTAGCCTCGTAACCGCATCAAATTACTAGGTCTATAGTTAAATGCATAATTACTTATCATTTATTTATAATCCTCATAATTCATTATATTAACATTAACACTTCTATAAATTTTATTTTTATCTAGACTAAATTTCAATTTATAAAATTTATCACTTATTCATCATATTCCATTTTTTTCAGGTTTTCAACTTCTAAGTCATTCATTCGCAGTTTACTAATTTTCCATGCATATTTTCATACATATGTTCTTTAACTAATAAATATTAAATATTCAATTTACAACATTATCATTCAAAACATTCTATTAGGATCCTTTGGTTCCTTTACTATATGTCAATTACAAGACTTTTACTTAATAACTTATAGTCAATTTCATGCATATACCATATTAAGTTCATTATCTTTATTTTTAATAATTTATCATTTGTTCTATCATCTATCCAAACTAAACATTTAACAGAATGTTCCAAGTTTCAAGTTTAATAATATGAAGCCATTTTAATCATTTAACCTCCTTTTACATGTCATTTGGATAGTTCGTCCTCAAGCAAAAGTCTTTAACATCTTACTCCCAAAGGCATGATCATATTAACACATCTAAAACAATATAGTCAATTCACCCAATATCTAATACCAAACACCAAACCTGTTTTAATAGCTTTCTTATCTCTTCCCTCTTTCCTTTTTCTCTTCCTTCTCCCTGTATCATGCCAACACCTTGGAAAAAGCTCTTTGAACCGTGACTTGCTTCTTCACAGCTTCCTTGAATCCCTTCCAAGCTCCCATTTGTACTTAAGATAACTTCTTCAGTCACTTAACTTTAGATTAAGCTATGTTTCAAGGTTTGAGAAATTGAAAGAAAACACACAAAGACTCCTTAAGCTTCTCTCTCATGAAAATAGAAAATAATAAAGCTTAAGTCCTTTCCATCCCTTGTCTTTGCTACTTAATCCTTACTTAGGATAGGTGTAACATTTAAGTTAAATAGTATTGCCATTAATCTTTTCTTTTTTGTGACAAATGGAGGGCCAAGATAAATCAACACCTCTTAATCTAGGGTTTATGTTAAATGTCCATATTTTAATTCCACTTAAAACTAATTTAACTTATTCTTCATATTGTTCCAATTGAGACATACTTTCTTTTTGACCCATATCTGAGCCTTAGACATGTCTCTTCTCCTTATGTCACCCACTAAAGTCGTGACTCATATGTGGTCACTTTCTGTTCAAATGACCACTTCCTTATCTCATCCCATCATAGGTTGAACCATATGTACTCTTCCTCTCTCTCTTCCATGCCATCATCCCATATCCAAACTGAGATATGTTTTGTCCTCCCTTCATTTCTCTCCCATGAAAACCATGACTTAACCTTTCCCTTTCCTTTCTCGTCATTTCAAACTGAACTTTCGTATCTCCTCATCCATCTCTCGGTCACAACCTATCTCCTCCACTAGTAGCCGAGATACACCATCATATAAAAGCCATATCCAAACCATTCCTCTGTTTGCCTTTCTCGCCTTCAACCAAACCATGATATAACTCCCTTCTTCCTCCATCATTTAGCCAAGACATACAAGTTTTCTTTCTCATCTTCTTAACTGAGATACATCCTTTTACAATGACTATGATTTAACCTATTATTCTTAACACACCTTTCCTCTTTTGGGTTTACTTTCGAGGTTTTTCAATTAAGACTTATTTACTACCATATTATGATTTAATTAGTTTGCATTAATAAATTATACACGTATTAAACATATATTATTCCATTCATACTTAATGAATTTACATATTGTATTTAGGAAGTATAGGATGTTACACAAACAGTAGTTGTTGTTGTAAGCAAACTCCACTAAGGGTAGATGTTGCTTCTAAGAACCTCTCAAATCTAGCAAATACATTTGCAGCATATCTTCAATTGTCTGAATGGTCCCTCTAGACTATCCATCTATTTGTGGATGGAAGGCTATGCTAAAGTCTAGCCGTATCCCATAGCATTTTACAGACTTCTCTAGAATTGTGAGGTAAATTAGAGTCCTCTATCAAATAGTACAGATATCGGTGTACCATGAAGTCTAATGATCTCTTCTAGGTATATCTATGCCAATTTATCTACGAGTACCTAGTCCTTACTAGTAAGAAGTGCGTCGAATTCATGACTCTGTCAACTATCACCTAGATGGAGTCACACTTATTGGAGCTAATTGGTAGCCTTACAACAAGTCCATAGAGATGTGTTCCCACTTCCATTCTGGAATTTGAAGTGGGTTCAACATTCCTGCTGGCTTCTGGTGCTCCAAATTTACCCTCTGACATACCTCACATAATGATATGAACTGAGCTATCTCCTTCTTCATTGCAGGCCGCCAATTAACTTTCTTCAAATCCTAGTATATCTTTAAGGCTCTAGGGTGAACATTATACTGAGCATCATGTGCTTCCCTCATAGTGGTCCTTTTTAGACTAACATTATCTAGCGCAAGTAATCTTGTTCCAAATTGGAGAATGCCTTGGTTGTCAAATATAAAATCATTTTTCTCCTTATTTGGTATTGTCCTAGTAATTGTGACCAACTCTAAGTGTTCATGTTGTTTATCAACCACTTGCTCAAGAAACACTAGAGTGACATTCATCTATGCCACTAAGGAACCATTGCTTGTTATCTCCAATTGAAGGACCAGATTGATTAGCTTATAAAACTCGGTGACCACTAGCAGTCGTACTGTAGTAATGTGAGATAAACCACTCTATGATTTTGGACTAAAGGCATCAACAATTACACTTGCCTTGCCTAGATGGCATTGTATTCTGCAATCATAATCAGTAAGCATCTCAACCCATCTTCTCTGTCTTAGATTCAGCTCCTTCTGAGTTAGAATGTACTGGAGACTCTTGTGATCAATGAAGATTTCACATTTAACCCCATACAAATAGTGTCTCCATATCTTCAAAGCAAATATCACTACAACCATCTCCAAATCATGAGTCGGACAATTCTTTTCATTCTTCTTTAGTTGTCTTGATGCATACGATATGACTCTATCATTATGCATTAGAACAAACCCTAAACCCACTCTATTTGCATCACAATACATGGTGAAGTCTTCCTTTGTCTTTGGTAAGGCTAAAATGTCGTGGTCAACCTTTTTTAGCTCTTGAAATATCTCTTTGCATGCATCAGACAAAATAAACTTCTAGTTCTTTTGTGTTAACTTGGTCATAGGAGTAGTCATTTTGGAGAAATCCTACACGAATCTCCTACAGTAGCCAGCCAAATCCAATAAACTTATGACTGTTGTAACTATGATGGGTGTCGCTCAGTTTGTTAATGCCTCTACCTTCTTAGTGTTAACCTCGATGCAATGTTCCGACACCACATGACCTAAGAAAGAGATGCCCTTCAACCCAAACTCACACTTCGAGAACTTCACATACAATTGATGCTCTCTAAGCATTTGTAGAACCATCCTTAGGTGTTGGGCATGTTCTTATGGATTTATGGAATACACTAAGATGTTGTTGATGAACACTATCACAAAATGATCTAGAAATGGTGGAAAAACTCTATTCATGAGATCCATGAATGTTGCAAGGGTTTTTGTTAAACCAAATGACTTGCAAGGAACTTATAGTGCCCATACCTTATTCTGAATGTATTCTTACGTACATCATCCTCTATAATCTGTAACTGACGATAGCCCGATCTCAAGTCTATCTTGGAGAGCAACTCGAACAAATCATAAATCCTCGGTAAGGGGTACTTGTTCTTCACTATAACTCTTTTAAGTTGTCTATAGTTAATACACAGTCTCATACTCCCATCCTTATTTTTTTTACAAACAACACTAATGCACCCCAAGGTGATGTACTCGATTTAATCCTTATCAACTAGTTCTTACAATTTTGTCTTGAGCTCTTATAACTATGTAGGTGCCATCCTATAGGGTGAGATAGAAATGGGTCTAGTACCAAGTAATAATTCTATTTCAAATTCTATCTTCTTCTCAAGAAGCAAACCTATAATATCAGTACGAAATACATTAAGAAACTCCCTCACCACTAGCACTGACCCCGACTCCCTAACATCCTGATCCATTGCCTTAACATAGGCTAAGAATCCTTAGCAGCACCTCCTAAACAATCTATGCATCTGCATAGAAGATATTATACAAGTGAGCATACCTGTGGTATCCCCCCTAAAATGTGATGTATGATATGTCTTGTCCTTTGAACTTGACAACCTTATTCCTATATTCGAAGGTAGCATCATGCAAATGATTGCCAATCCATACCTAGGATGATGTCAAAATCTATCAAATCGAGCACCATTAGGTCTACTGGAAGGCACCTATCCCTCAATAAACATTGGTAAACAGTGGGGGCTCATCTTTGCCAATGTCGGGTAACAACTGGGTCCACTAACCCATAACAGACACTCCATTAGAGCAGCAATCAACCTGATCTTGCTCATAGCCCTCAATGATATGAATGAGTGAGAGGCAGCCAAATATAGCAATGCATGCACATTTGAACAACCAATCAAAATTGTACTTGATAACATCATGTTGGAGGTGTTAGCTTCCTGCTGGGTCATGGTCAATATCTGTGTCGCTGCCATCTAGCCTCCTCCATGTGCCCTTGATGAGGATCCTACTCCTTGACCTCTTCCTTGACCTCTACCCTATAGAGGCACTGTAGAACTTGGTCTAACAACCCATTGAGCTACACAGCCTAATCTTGTCTATTGTGTATGTGCTTGCCCTATCATGTTGGGACACTTTTTAGAATACTAGCTTTCTTGACCACACGTGTAGTATGCATTTGTCGCAAACCTACACTAGCCCTTATTCACTTTCTCGCATTTGGCACATACAGATCGACTCAACTCTAAACTCGACCCCTTACCCATACCAAGCCCTGACTTTACCTTGTTCTAGAACTTGTTCTTCTTTTTCTTAGAACTCTTCCTTTCCTTTTGTTCTTCTGAAGCTGCAACTACAAGAGAGGTGACACTGAACCTTTCTGCATCTATCACTTTAGGAATGGTAGATGATCCCAAGCGTGCCAATGGAGGTGATACCATTCCCTAATAATCACACTCGCCTCCTTCTTCCTAGTAGCATCAACAATTGCATGGAAACTCTTTCTATTGCCATAATCAAGGATGAGTACCTAGTATGTAGTCTTATGACAACATCTTACTTTCTTTCTTTCTATGTCATATGCTTGTCCCACATACTACAGTAGATCGATGAACCTATCAGTGTACTCATCTACACTCATTTTCTCTGTCTGCCGAAGTTGCTCAAACTCTAACATTTTTAGTTCTATAGAACTATATGGGAATGCCCACTTTGTGAATTATGTTGCAAATTGATACCATGTTAGCTCATCTACCTATTGCTCTATATACATTATACACCACTCCTTTGCCCCAGTTCCAGAATACCCATAACTGCTCCCATATGCAAAATCTGGTGGTAGAGGTGCATACCCACGTGTAGCAGTAGCCCGTTGTCCACTAGTGAATCCCTCTACTCCTCCTCCGATACTTTAAAACCTACCTGAGCATACTACTATTAGCTTTAGAATCTCGACCACTCGAAGGTGACTGAAACCTAAATATTAACATTAACATAAGCATTATAATAATCTCATGCATATAAAAGACTTTTGGTACAACATGAATTTAAGGAATAATTAAATTCCTAGTACACATGTCTTACATTATACTTATACATATCATTATAAAGAACATAAACATAAATACACATGATCATAAAGAACATAAACATAAATACACATCATCGTAAAGAACATAAACATAAATACACATCATCATAAAGAACATAAACATAAATACACATCATCATAAAGAACATAAACAATAAGAACCAAAAATCCTAACATAAAAATTTTTAAGTACATGAGATTATAAAAATATATTCTTTAACATTTACATATCCTAGGGGCAAAACATACATAATATATGTCATAATATCATCCGAGCTACCCAATGTTTTTCGATACGTCCTGTATATCTATGAAAAATTGGATTAGAAATCGGGGATGGGATGGGAGGACATAAAATGGGTAAGCTATTTTGAAATAGCTTTGTGAGCAGATACAGAAAAACATAAACATAAAAAATAATCTTTCATGCTCATGAATATGCAACATTATCAGACATTTCACCTTAGGTAATACTGCCACCAAGACCCCTTAATAGATCCAGTTGGCAAGCCATCTCTTTGGAAATTACTGAAAAACGTAAATATGTGCCCAGAAGCTCTTTTTGGCCATCTAGGACTTACCATATCATAAGCATACATAGATATTCCCTGGAACATCCCAACCTCTCTGGTGTTTCTTCCACGAGACTATCCGTGGTACATCTTGAACGACATGCCAAATGGTCAACATAATGTATCTGAGGGACATTCCTAAGGATATCATCCATAATCATCATAAAACATAACATACAAGATCATAGGTCATCCAATACTACCTTTCAAATAAACATGTAATCAATGCAATACAACATATCTCATGATCTAATGCAAAACAACATGTAATAGCTATAATGCATGAGCATGCTATGAAACATACATTTTTGTGTCATAAAAACATTTAAGTTCATGTCTATTCACTTAGAAATTTAAGTATAATCGACGAATCTTTAGTTCTTCACTACTGTCTCTAATTTCTGGGGTCTGATCCTGTATTCTAGACTTCGGATTATAGACTTAATATAAACCTTAAGACATACTTCATAAACCCCATAGAACATAACATGCACATATCATAAACCCCCATATAACATAACATACACATATCATAAACATTCTCTAGCAATTTAGGTTAAAATTACTAGGAAGAGGACTTCGGTGGTAGGTTCGACAACCGAAGGTCCTTTGTACAGAGACGGAATTCCCTATTTTGACAGCAGGTTTGACTACCACTAACTTCTTGTGCTAGCAGTTTTGGCAGCTGAAAGTCCTACCTTCGGCAGCCAAAGCTGGACTTCCTTTCTTCTCTATGAGTTGCTTCCAATTTTGGCAGCCTAAACTCCCCTTTAGGCTGCCAAACCTGGGTTTTAGTAGTGACTAAACATTGGTTCTTGCATGATTCTCATGCCCAAAGACCTGCAAATTCAACTTAATTTTCTTCTACAACATTCCATCAACTTCATTTAACCTTTATCAACACATTTAAACCACATGCATACATAATTTAACATTTTCCATGCATTTTTCTTAATTTTTCCATAAACTTAAACATCTTTGTTTCTTCATTTCTTTTACTTGCATAGTTGTCTTTTACTTACTAACATGTTTCTAACATCATTTACATGTAGACCTTACTTTCTTTTGTTCATCAATTGGTCATTTTAAATTCTTTCTCAAAATTCTTCAATTTTACGTAAATTCCATTTGCATGCTTCATTTGTTCCTTTAATTCATCATTCCTAACTATTTACATGTTAACTAACCTAGATTGAAGTCTCTAAACTTGTCGGAGATTCGAATCAAGCTTCCTTCAAGCTTTTCCAAGTCCCTTTATGTACTTTATCTTCTTTAATCTTTTCTTTATCTTCTTAACTAATTCTTGCTTAGCTCCTCTTAGGTTTGTGAATTTGTTTTCTCTGTGAGATCAAGAGAAGTTGAGAGAGTTTGGAATTTGTCACCAAACCTCTATTTAGTCAACTGCCTCCACTATTTATAATCCATACCTACATGTTTGGGTTGAGCTCTTGATAAACGAGTAGTTCGTCGTGATCCCCTCATATTAGCTTATATTAAGAAAACAAAACATGTTGTTAACATAATATTTACTTCACTTGTTTCCACATGAACTCATATAACATTTGATAAAATCAATCATTCATATGCATAGTATACATGGCATCATATACTTAGCATATACATCATAATACTCATGATATTTGACTCATGACTTTCTATTGGACGTGTACTCCCAATGGTGTTTGCCCCATGACATTCTATAACATGTTATACTTAGATCTATGTCTGATCATATGTAAACTAAGGCTCTAATACCAAATCTATAACATCCTGGTTTCCTAGACTTCTAGCGATAATAGAATCCCGATGACCCGAAGGTAACTGAAACCCTAACAAGCCTAACACTTCATGTTCCTTACCCTTTTCCTTATATTTTATGTTTCATTTATACTTAATTTAACATTTTATGTGAATACATACCATGCATATAGATCTCATACATTACCAAGATTAAGGTTTATGAAATATAAATGGAATATTTAAATTCATAACATAATAAACCTTAATCCTAATCATACAGTATGCTCAGACAT
>CAOGCB010034588.1:0-12178 GCA_948266635.1 Cnidoscolus chayamansa
AATTAAGTGATCACAACTCAAAATAATAATGCAATATTAATGATGCAGAAGGAAAGCAATAAAAGAATCGCAAGCAGCGAGGGAGGGAGAGTGATCGCTCGTTAACACAAGTAGTTTGTAATAATTGAGAATTGCTTAAAGCAAAGAGGGAGAAGAGAAAGCTCGTCAACACAAGTGGTACCTTGAAATGGAGTTGGAGGCTGCTATTTATAGGGAAAAATTGGGTTTTTTGGCGGTCGGGCACCGGGATGCGGGCGGTCGGGCGGCGGTGCACGGCGGCTGGGGCGCCGGATCACAGAGGCATGGGCGCCAGACACCGCGGTAGGGGTGCCGGACAGGGCGCTGGACACGGCGGCAGGGCACCGGATCATGGCGGCAGGGGCACCGTGTTCGGCAGTTTGAGAGCTGATACCGCGAGTTTTTCCGTTCTTTTTGTTTTTCGGGAGTTTCGTACGTCCAAAAATTATTCTGAGGACACCTTCAGGTTCCTTGCGATATTTAGGTCATTTCTAGTACCATATTGGCATATTTCCTGGACAATTTTCCGTCGAGTTTCTGTCCGGCCAGACTGTTTACAGTCGGAGAAAATAGACTTTTCGAGCCTCAAAATTCGAGTATTCACACTTTTTCTATATGGTTTAATATCAGCAAAATCAAAGTCATCATATTCAGCAGTCAAAATTTTCACACTTAGAATACCATAGTCCAATGGAGCATGTACCAACAAGATATTTAAACATTCTTTTTACAATAATTTAATGAGATTCTCTAGAAGATGACTAAAATCTTGCACATAAACACATACTGAAATTAATTTCAAGTTTTGATTCAATCAAATAGAGAGGTGAGCTCATCATACCTCTTTTCAGCCTTTGATCAATTTCTTTACCATTTCCACATTTATCCTTTTGATGCTTGTGTTCATTGGAGTACTTAAGCTTTTCAAGTCCTCCATTTTGAATTTTTTAAGCATATTTTGATCTGCATCAATATCTTGTCATCATGTTCTGTGAAGGATCACCAAGAATGCTCTTTTTTTGGATGGTATTTGTGAAATCTCCATTCTTAAGGAGAATCTTCATATTGGGGTTCCTGAATTTGCATTATTTTCTGGTTGCATGCCCTCATTATTCACTTCAGTATTCTGCTTATTTTCATTGTTTCTACCAAGTTCCCGCTTGCTAAAAATCTGCTCAATGTCATTATTAGCAAAATCTCTTTTGTCTAAAGAAGAGTTGGTTTCATCAAATACATCATTCCCACATTCTTCAACAGTAAAGCTCTTTTTGTTTGAAAAACTTTAAAGGCCTTGCTTGGGAAAGACTAAAATAAAAGTATGTCCTTTGCATCAATTTTTTTTAAGTTCTCTTTGTTTTTCAATATAAGCATTTATAACTAAAACACTTGAGAATATGAACAATTAGTCTTTTGCCTTTCTATAATGTATGTGGAGTTTTCTTTAAAGTGACTCTAATTGTTACCCTATTTACAATATACCAAGCTATATCCACATCTTCTGCCTAGAGATATTTAGGAAGTTTTATTATCATTTAACAGTCCTAGCCATTTACTGCATTGTTCTATTTTTCCTCTCAATATTTCCATTATATGGAGGTGTTCTTGGGGCTGAGAATGAATGAAAAACATCATGCTTTTTTTTTAAATCGTCAAATAAAATGTGTTCAAAACTCTTTCCCTGATCATCCCTTAAGGAGGTTATGCAAAACTTATTTTCATTTTGAACCCTTCTGCATAATTTTTCAAATATATCAAAGGTTCCATTTTCATAAGCAAGAGAGAGTATCCAAGTGTATCTAGAATGATTATCAATAATTATAAATGTATAAGCTTTGACATATAGGCTTGTGGAATTGATTAAACAAAAAAAATCAAGGTGCAACAATTTTAAGACTCTTCAAGTTGTAACCACATTCTTTGGCTTAAAGCTAATTTTGGTTTATTTTCCTAATGACCAAGACATGCAGGGATAATCTCTCTCAAATTCAGTTTTGGTAAACCTCTAACCAAGTTTTTCTTTGAGATTTTAACTACCAAGTGCATACTTAACATGTCCAAGCCTCCTATGCAATGACAAACTACTATCATCTAAAATAATGAGACATTTTTCACTATCTTGAAAGCAATATAAATTTAGCATGTAATCGTTGTCATGTCTAGAAGCAATAAACAGAGCATGATCATTTAAGTCAACTATTTTGTAGTGAGTGGTAAAGAAGATTACCTTAAATCTCTTATCACACAATTAACTTATATTAAGGAAGTTAAATTTCAAACCTAGAACTAAAGTAACATTTTCAATAGGCTGATTTACAATTAAGCCATTTCCAATCATTTGGACTCTTCCTTTATCACCAAATCTGATAAATCTTTCATTTCTCATTATAAGCTTGGTGAGATTATCTTTATCTCCTTTCTATGCATTGAATATCCACTTGTTTACATACTACTTGCTTGAGTCCTCTTTATTCTTTAAACAAACCTGAAAACAATCAACTAATTTTTGGTACCCAAGTCTTTTTGGGTCCTTAAATGTTAGTACTATTAGACATGGATCCTTTAGGTACCCAAATTCTCTTTACCTTGGACGATCCTTTCCTAATAGGACATG
Organism: Cnidoscolus chayamansa; assembly: GCA_948266635.1. Lineage (NCBI taxonomy): Eukaryota > Viridiplantae > Streptophyta > Magnoliopsida > Malpighiales > Euphorbiaceae > Cnidoscolus > Cnidoscolus chayamansa. The sequence goes on from CAOGCB010034588.1 coordinate 2,630, forward strand.
AATGAATCATATAACCAATTGTATTGCAGTAAAAACAAGTGATAGTAGGAAGATATGAAGAGGTAGCTTTCACAAAGAAATTGCTATACTTTTTACAGTTTGAGAGACTGCTGAATCCAATTCCAAATTTTTTTATATGAACATTTTTGTGAACTTAAAAGCATATCTAAATTCTGTTTTCCCTTTGTGAACTTTGTTAAATCTGCAGTTAAGATTTTCACTTAAGTTTTAAGATTTTTGTTCTTTTCAGAAAGTTCTTCACACTTCTTTCTTGATGTCTCTAAATCAATTTTTAGTTCATTAGAAAATTTTAATTGAACTTTGTAAAATTCATTTTGCTTAATCACATCTTTCAAAGAACTAATTTTTGTTTTTAATGGATCATTTTCTGATTTCAAAACTGCACAATTTTTCTTGTATGTTCTGTATTCATAATAGACTTTAGCAAATGCTAGTTCTAATTCTTCTACATTAAGAGGATCAAATTCAATTAACTCATGTTCATGTATGATTGAAGATTCTAGAAGTTCATTTTCAAGAGCCATTACACAAACTTCAGTGTCTCCTCTTTCATCTTCTGTTGAACTTGAATTTGAGGCATCATAATCAGCAATCGTGACTCTTTTTCCTCTGTTTTCTTTACTATTTTTCTTTTTCACTTTTGGACAGTTAGGCATGATTTGTCCAGGTCCATTACATTCGTAGTACACTTTTTTTCGTTTGCTTTTTTTGTACAATAGAATTTCTCTCATCTTTAGGAGCATATTTCTTAGAAAATTTTATGTACTTGCTTCCACCTTTTCTAGATGTTCTTTTGAATTTTTAGGCCAACATAGTCCTTTCTACATCATTACTTGAAATGCTTAATGAGCTAGAATAGGCTGCCTTCATCACTAATGGTTCATTAATCTCTTCATAAGATACTTCAAGTTTATCCCAGATTTCCTTTGCTGATTCACAACCTAAAACTTGATTGTATACATTTAGATTAAGAGCACAAAGTAGACTGTTGATAGCTTTAGCATTTACAAAAATTCTTTTCCGATCATTGTCATTAAATTCATCTTCAGTTTTAGGTACATGGCGCTTTTTAGGCTCAACTTTCATAGGAATATGAGGACCATCTTTAATTACTTTCCATGCATTAAAATCAACAAATTGAATGAAAGTTCTAATCCTAGCTTTCCCAAATGAGTAATTTGTGCCATTAAACAAAGGAGGTCTAGTGATTTAGTGTCCTTCAACTACATGTGTGGAGACTCCAACAATGTTAGAAGTTCTAGCCATTTAGTATCTTTCTAAGGTTGTTAGACCCTGAGCAATAGAGCCTCGCTTTGATACCAATTTGTTGTCCCAAGTACAAATGACCAAGAGGGGGTGAATTGATTACTTTTTCAATTCAATCAAATTTTCAAGTTCTTGCTCTAAACTCTGATGAAAACTTATGGCTGAATACTTCTAGAGTGCTATCTAATTAGATTAATGTGTGAGAAGTTGATTATCTTACGTTTGCAGCATACAAAACTAGCTAGCTAACTTTTGATCTATGAAAATTTATTGTTCATGTTACTATTCACACTACTATTCACTCTGAAATTAGCTTTGCTAAAATCCTATATGCAGAGTTACTGTTCACGTGACAGTTCACATTAAAATTAGCTAAGTTCTTAGGTCTACTAATTTTAAAATCTGTTTCAATAAATTCTAAAAAATAATCAATCAAACTTCACTAAATATCATTCATATTATTCAAGAGATATTAATAAGCTAAATATCAAAGGAGAGTAAGGTAAAGAGAATTCAAATACAAGAATTTATAGTGGTTTGGCTGAATTCGATATATGTCCACTCTTCTCAAGCTTCTTCTTGAGAGTTCTACTTCACTATCAATCTCTTTTCCCATGTAAGAGATAAAACCTTTTACAATTCTTCCAAGCTTCAAAGGTGCTTAGAAAACATCTTCCAAGCTTCATAGGTTCTTAGAAAACCTCTTACAAGTTTGATTCCCCTTCAAACTTCTTTAAGCTTCAAAGGTGCTTAACAACCTCTTCCAAGTGATGTACCCTCACTTGAATAAATTTCTTGATTGAAATTTAAAATAAAAATAAATCTCTTTTTTGCACTTAATTACAGTTGAATGCTATGAGAAGAGAGAGAAGATTTGCCAATGAAGCTCTCAATGATTGCTACAAGAATGCTAAAATTTTTGTTTAGAAATTGCTTAATAAAGTCTTGCATTCATTAGCCAAAATTTGAAGTAAATGCAACCTTTTATAGGTGAAAAAATTGCTCTGAAGTTTCCAGCACTAGAAGATAACAAAACGGCTAGTTTTCTAGCCGTTGGAGTCTAGCAGACTGCTGCAGACCGTACTGTGTCATGCTTCTATTAGGTTTTGCTCAAAATTAACTTAGCTAAAACTGTTTTGACTATAAAAGTACATTAGCTAATTTTAAAAGTAGTGTGTTAATTTTGAAATCTAGTTTGACTAATTTTATTTAAAACTGTTTTTCTTAAAAGTGTAGTTGCAAAATTAGTTTAGCTAATTTTTGCTCAAAAGATTATTTTATTTGATTTCAAAAATGTGTTCTGTAAATTTGTTGTGAAATCTTTTTATGAAAGAGATATTTTCTTTGGAAAATCAAAAAGCTCGGTTCTCTTACATGTTTTTGCCTAAATCGACTTGTTCTTCATTTCTTTTTGCCTTAATCTTCTTGTCATCCATCTTGTCTTCTTCTTTAGTTCTAGCTATCTATGTAGTCTGAAATACTCAAGTAATTTGTCAGTACATTTTCATTTAGTTTTGTGATCATCAAAATCAGTTTCCTCCTTATGTGGTCAACAATATCCACGAGACAATTGTCTTACTAGGCGGTAAATGTCTCAACTCATTTTCAGGATCGTTACGTCTTTGGGCAATCATGTCCCATTTGATATCAGGATAATCATTCATTCAGGACATATGAAGGCCTCGCCTTTTCTTAGGGTCGCCTTGCTTGTAGCACGTGACACCATGCCATCTTAAGAGCCACATATCGCAATTGTATTCTGATATCAACTGTCACAGGCCTAGATTGTCACACAGTCCGAACCCATATGGCACTCAATTTGGACTAGCCCAAACTGAGTCAGCCTTGCATGAAGCTCTTCTGGAGGGCGAAAGTTTATATTATTGTCTGAAGGCAATGAAAGGCAACGTAAATATGGATGCTCGTGAACTAAGTGACTCAACACACAGTATGCACAATGTTCTTAAAGAAATGGGTCTACTTATTTTATTCCATCAAAATAAATAATTACAATTAGTGGTGTGCTCCTTCATTGGAAGCTTACAAGCATCCTTAGAAACTATGTTAGCCTACATGGCCAGTTGGCTTGGACCTCACTAAGGCTCAACTAGTCAGTCCCCTCTAAAGAGCCTCATATAAAAAATGACATTTGCCTTTTCCTCAGTCGACCAGCAAAATAATAAATTCCAGCGCAGATACCTTTTGATAGCACATGCTGAAAAAAGTAAGTATGTATCTGTCTCGCGCTTGACTCATGCTTGACTCTATCTGTAAGACTAGTGTGTGAAGACACTTAGTGAGGAGAAAGATGCATACACCTACTAAAATGAGTTTTATTAGTATGAATTCTTAATAAAAAGCCATAATCAAAATCAAATTGCTAAATAAATTGAGTTCGGTTCTTACAACATCAATCCTTTTTCAGTTTGAGTACAATTCTTCTGCTCATGCTCGACCCAATAACCATACAGAGCAATACCTCATACCACCATCTAGCTAGATTCATTTTGGAAAGCCATCTAGCAAAAATGGCCATTTTCCTTTAGAGCCTTGTTCATAAAAAGTGGTCCACCAACATTTTTCTTCATCCTTGCAGCCATATATTTCCCCATATTGCACAGTTTATGAGGAAAAGGAGTCTCATAATAAACATATCTTCTTCAACTACTTGTTGAAAATAATTAATTAAACTTGTATTTGTTCATGCATATTCATATTCATGAACATACTTATTCATGAGTCACCTTGTTCATAATCTTATTGGTTCATGAATTCACTTTATTCATTTTGATTCATGAAGTTCATGTATATAATTTATTGTCATTGTTAGTATTTCTTAGATTTATATGCTTATGAAAGTGTACAAATATGTAAACAAACCTCTGAATTATTCAAGTGAGTAAATCATATTTTCTACTCCTTCATTCTCTTCTTCCTTGTGATTTCTCTTCCATTCTAACAAAGTGATATCAGAGCTATGGCTTCTAACATGCTTCCTTTCCAATTGCCAAAACTCACTAAAGAAAATTATGAAAATTGGTGTATTCAAATGAAAGCTGTGTTGGGGTCGCAAGATATATGGGAGGTTATAGATAAAGGCTTTAGCCAGCCCGAAGATGAAGCATCCTTGAGTAAAGCTCAAAAGGATGAACTACAGAAGATAAGAAAGAAAAATCAACATGCTCTTACTCTCATTCATACGTGTTTGGATGAAAATATGTTTGTAAAGGTTGCAAGTGTAGTAACAGCAAAGCAGGCATGGGAGATTCTTAAAAACTCGTTTTAAGGAATTGACAAGGTTGTGAAGATTCATCTTCAAACTCTAAGACGTGAGTTTAACTCCTTGAATATGAAAGAATCTAAAAATATATCAGACTACTTTACTAGAGTATTGACAATTGTTAATCAAATGAAGAGATATGGAGAAAAATGGAGGATGTTTGTATTGTTGAGAAAATTATTCATTTGTTGGTTACAAAATTTGATCATGTGGTTGTTGCAATTGAAGAATCAAAGGATTTGGATTCAATGTCAATAGATCAACTCATGGGTTCATTACAAGCTCATGAAGAAAGGTTTAAGAAGAAAGAGGAACCTATTGCTAAAAATTTTCAAATAAAACTTAACTTGCATAAGAAAAGCAAATCAAGTTCAGTTCAAGGAAAACGAGGAAGTGGTTATGTCTGCGAAAGAGGACGAGGTAGAAATCGTGGACAAGGAAGGAGTTTCTTTAATAACGAGGAGTCAACTTCACAACAACAAAATATAAGAGGACGAGCAAGAGGTACATGGAATCGAAGAGGCAGTGGAAAAAGGTCAGGAGTTCGATATTCCAATTACCAAAAACCCGGTCATTATGCAAATGAATGTAGAAATAATTTAGCAAATAAAGAAGCCAACTATGCTGAATTTGAAGAAGGACAAGATGAATCGTCATTGCTGCTCACTTGTGTTGGAGATAAAAGTTAGAATTCATGGTATCTTGACAACGGAGCAAGCAATCACATGACTAGTAATAAAAGTTTGTTTTATAAACTTGATGAATCTAAAATTGGAAATGTTTCTTTTGGAGATGAAACTAAAATTCCAATCATGGGAAAAGGAGATATTCCTGTTAGATTAAAGAATGGAGATTATGATTTTATTTCTCAAGTTTATTATGTTCCCAAGTTAAAATCAAATATTTTAAGTTTGGGAGAACTCTTGGAGAAAGGGTATGAGATTAATATGAAGAATCGTGAGCTGATTATGAAGGGAAAACAAGGAAGATTGATAGCCAAAGCTCTAATGACAAAGAATAGAATGTTTAAACTTCAACTCAATACAGACTTCGGTGTGTGTTTGCACGCTTCTTCAACAAATTATTCTTTGTTATGGCATTAATGGATGGGTCATCTTAACTTTGGCGATTTAAAAATAATGTCTCAAGAGAAAATGGTGGCTGGTTTGTCTCGTATGAATCAACAGCATCAGATTTGTGAAGGTTGCATGTACGGGAAGCAGTTCAAGATGAATTTTCCAAAGGAGTCATCCAGTAGAGCTAAGAATCCACTTGAATTAGTGTACGCAAATGTTTGTGGACAAATATCCCCTCCTTTTTTTTGGCAAGAACATGTATTTCCTGTTGTTTATTGATGATTTTAGTCATAAAACATGGGTTTACTTCTTGAAAGAAAAGCCAGAAGTCTTTGAAATGTTTTAAAAATTCAAAGCACTGGTGGAAAACGAAAGCGGCTTCAAGATAAAGGCCTTGAGAACTGATCGAGGAGGAGAATTTACTTCAAATCGGTTTAACAATTTCTGTGAAACTCATGGCATTCGACATCCATTAATAGTTCCAAGATCACCACAGCAAAATGGTGTGGTGGAGAGGAAGAATCGGACTATTCTAAATATGGTTTGAAGTATGTTAAAAGGTAAGAAAATGCCAAAGGAATTTTGGGGAGAAGCAGTGGCATATGCAGTGTACCTATCAAATTAGAGTTCCATAAAAGCTTTGTCAAAGAAAACACCACAAGAAGCATGGAGTAGAAGAAAACCAAGCATTTTTCATTTGCGGGTGTTTGGAAGCATTGCCTATACTCATGTTCCTAATGAATCAAGAACCAAATTAGATGACAAATCCAAAAAGCTCATGTTTGTGGGATATGATGCAAGTTCTAAAGGCTGCAAGTTTTATGATCCTGGTACTAGAAGAATGACAATCAGCAGAGATGTTAAGTTCGATGAAGATGGCTCTTGGGATTGGAATGTCCAAAATGAAGAGTATAATTTTCTACCATTTTATGATACTAAAGTTCAAGAAGCTACTAAAGATCAGCCTCAAACTCCTCCACTTTCGCCAACAGCAACAGAAAGAGTTCTATCTCCTCAAAGTTCAGCTCAACAAACACCTCGAATGAGAAGTCTTACTGATAGTTATGCTGAAACTAATGAAGTAGAAATAGAACAATCTACTTTATTTTGTTTCTATGTAGATTCAGAACCAATATTTTTGAAGATACAATAAAAGATCAAAGGTGGAGAGCAGCCATGGATGAAGAAATTCGAGCAATTCAAAAGAATGACACATGGGAGCTAACATCTCTTCCAAAAGGAAAAAAGGTCGTTAGCCTGAAGTGGATTTACAAAGGAAAGAAGAATCAGAAAGGGAAGTAGAATGCTACAAAGCCTGACTTGTTGCAAGAGGTTTCACTCAAAGAGTCGGTATTGGCTATGAAGAAGTTTTTGCTCTAGTAGCTCGTTTGGAAACAATTAGATTAATTATTGTTTTGGCTGCACAAAACAAATGGAAGATTCATCAAATGGATGTCAAGTTAGCATTTTTAAATGGATATCTTGAAGAAGAAGTCTACATAGAGCAGCCGTTGGGTTATAAAGTTCAAGGACATGAAGATAAGGTGCTAAGATTGAAGAAGGCACTATACGATCTCAAGCAAGCTCCAAGGGCTTGGTACTCTCGCATCAATGAGTATTTTCAGAAAAATGGTTTTACAAAGTGTCCACACGAACATGCTTTGTACGTCAAGAAGGATGAAAGCGGCAATCTAATGATTATTTGCTTGTATGTAGATGATTTAATCTTCACAAGAACAAACTCAAAGATGTTTGATGAGTTTAAGGAGAAGATGCCGCAATAATTTGAAATGACTGATTTGGGATTGATGTCATATTATTTGGGCATTGAAGTAAAGCAAGGAGATGAAGGTAGTTTCATTTGTCAAAAAGGATATGCAACAAAAATCTTAAAGGAATGTCAAATGGAGCATTGTTGTCCAGTTAGTACTCTAGTGGAATGCGGAACGAAGTTGATGAAGTTTGATGATACTACAGCTGTGGATCCAACTCAATTTCAAAGACTTATTGGCCGGTTAAGATTTCTAACTTGTACAAGACATGATATCTTGAATGGAGTTGGATTCATTAGTCGTTATATGGAAGCTCCAAGCTCAAGTCATATGAAAGTTGCAAAAAGGATCCTTCGGTACATAAAAGGAATCTTAGATTATGGTTTGTTTTACGTTGCAAATTCTAAAGTTGAATTAATAAGCTATAGTGATAGCGACTTTGGTGGAGATTTGGATGATAGAAAGAGCACACCTGGTTTTGCTTTCTTTATGGGCAATTCAGTATTTACTTGGAGTTCAAAAAAGCAATCAATTGTCACGCTATCATCATGTGAAGCAGAATATGTGGCAGCTGCTTCTTATGTATGTCATGCTATTTGGTTACAAAGGTTACTAGAAATATGGGGTTTAGTTCAATCTAAAGCTACTCAAATTTTCATTGATAACAAGTCAACAATTGCTTTGAGTAATAACCCAATTTTTCACGATAGAAGCAAACACATTGACACTAGATTTCATTTTATAAGAGAAATCAAGCATGTGAGAAATGAAGAACAAGTTGCAGATATTTTCACTAAAGATTTGAAAGTTTAAGTATTTTGCATATTAAAGGCATATCTTGGTTGATACAAACCCCGCCGACAATTGCGACGAAACCTGAAATCAAATATGGAATAGTTTTCCCAAGATCTTTCAAGTTTACGATGGAACCTCGACCCAATGGTAGATGTGAACCTTGGTAAAAGGAAGACGTCACAATAAATGATGGAGGATTGATTGATAAGTCAGGTTTTGAATGCCACAAGGAAATCCCTTGATAAGTTCATAAAAGTCTCTTCAAGAACTCAAGAAGAAAAACTCTCACAATTTTGATGAAAATTCAATGTTCATTAATAATCTCCTTTTACACACACATTATGCCCTTTATATAGTGAAAGGCATAAATCCTAAACAAACTAGGAATCTAAGAATTAAAACAAAATCCTAAATAAACTAGGAAACAAAAATCCTAAACAATTTAGGAAACAAAATCCTAAACAAATTAGGAAACAAAATCCTAAACAAATTAGGAAACTAAATAGGAATTAAAACAAATTCCTAAACAAACTAGGAAACCAAATCCGAAACAATTTAGGAAACAAAATCCTAAACAAAATAGGAAACAAAAATCCTAAACAAACTAGGAAACAAAATTCCTAAACAATTTAGGAAACAAAATCCTAAACAAACAAGGAAACTAAATAGGAATTAAAACAAAATCTTAAAATTCGTCCATGATAAGGGTGAGCTTCAAAAAAGTAAAATTCGGCCCAAACTGGTAGTAAATTTCAGCCCAGACTTGTATGCAAGATTTGACATATGTATGAGCCCCTCTCAAGAAACCTTTTTCTTCATCTCCAAAACATGTTAAGACCATGATGTATTTTGGCCTTTCTTCAAGCTCCATTCGTGAGCGCGACCTGCTATTTGATTCTGTTAGCTCGAGCTCTTGTCATCAAACCAGCTGGAACTTGAATTAGATCAAGAGTCTTTATAGCTTTGATGTTCACATCATTAATGATAAATGACTGAACCCCTAACTTCGCCCCAAAAGCTAGCTCAGAGGGGAAGGGTTGAACCCAGCCTTATATTTAGCCCAGGATTAAGTTCCGCGGGCGATGTGGGACGCATCATCCCCACCCCCATAAGACCCGACTGCCTCAGTCGGCGTTCTGACGAACCCCATGAGACACTACCCTTACGGAACTAGGTTCTGATACCAAATGATAAAGGACTGAACCCCTAACTTCACCCCAAAAGCTAGCTCGGAGGGGAAGGGTTGAACCCAGCCTTATATTTAGCCCAGGATTATGTTCCGCGGGCGATGTGGGACGCATCATCCCCACCCCCATAAGACCCGACTGCCTCAGTCGGC
>CAOGCB010034638.1:0-14064 GCA_948266635.1 Cnidoscolus chayamansa
TTTTTTTTATTTGATATTGTTTAGATTTTTGCATAAAAGAAGAGGAAAGAACTTGACCATGGTTTGTGTCCCTTAACAGCCATTGACCAAATGGTATGTATAATGAGATGAGTAATCAAGTCTTTTCAATGTATGCACAAATGCCAATGAAATGACATTCAAAAACATGCAATTAGCAATCATTATCTGCAATTCTTTATGTCTAATTTCTACTCTATAATGCCAATTAAGGGTCTTTAGTTGAAAAAGAATGTCTCAATTCTCAATTTCTTCCATATTGCAGTGGCATAAATGTAATTCCCGTTCATAGAACAGGTCAGTGGTGAAAATTATTTGCTATAAAAGGATTCTTGTAAAAATAGACCCTTCACTTGTAAGGGATCTTGATTTTGGGCTTGTGACTCCCTGCTTCTGAGGCTAAGGCAAGAACAAGGAATCATACCTCAGAAAAAGTTCAGGTATAACAAGGTATGTAAAGATAAATGTCCATTAAAATTGATGTTGAAGTTGATATCCCTCTTATCTTCTATCACCTTTTGGTTCTGAATCTTGATTTGCCTTGGTCCAGAAAAAAGAGTGGATTCTTTTGTGTTTTTGTTGAGGCCTGTTGTTTTCCATTTCTTTTTTCTGAATGATCAATTTATTGAGGTGATTTAGCATGGGAATTGGGTGATTTAGTGCTGAAATTGATGATTTAAAGGTATGTTTTGTGGGAGTAGGTAGGTGTTGAATATGTAAGAATCTTTTTTGTTCCGGTAAAAGCTAAAAGAAATCATCACTTGCTTCTGATTTTTCAATTTCTGTCTTTCTTTTCCTCTTTCTGGATAAAGTTGTGGCTTTTTCGATTCATGTACCTCTCTCTCTCTCTCTCCCTCTCTCTCTTTCTATTCCAGGCTTTGTTTCTTTTAAGAGTTCCCCAATTTAAATGGAAATTTCCTTTTCTGGTGGCAGAGAGAATTTGTTATTGCTATCAGATTGAAGCATTTGATTATTTGAAGTTGAATTCTTGGAGGTTCAAAATTCAATATTACTGGGAAAAACCCAATTCAACTTACCTCCTCTGGTAACAGTTTTGATGCAGTTGTGTGTCCCAAATATTATATGAATTAAGTTCAAGATGATATTGTTTTGATTTCTCCTTTTCAGCCTGATATTCCTTTGAAGGTCTTTACCTCCACACACCTCCCTCTCTAACCTGAAGCTAGTTGTGATTTTGGTCTAAACATTTGCTTCAGTAGTTTGGTGTATTTATTCTTGCTGATACCGCAGTTCATGTACAATTTATCATATATTCACAAGTCTAAGTAACATTATCTTTCCTGAAAATATGGACAATCTGTGATGTTGATCTGATTTCATTTATGATTAGGATAGAAGTTTGTCTTTGGTTTTTGTGTTGCATGTGGCATTCAGGCACGGATTTGGGTTCCAACCTGCAGAATCTTCCAGTTCGTATTCTGATATTATTGATGGTTGAATCCTCTGTCCTTCTCTGGAAACAAATTTAATTCTTTTCCTTTTCATTCCCTCCTCCCTTCCAACTTCAAATCTTTTAGATTAAAATACTCAAATTAGGTAGTGTATCATCTTTCTCATTGGATTGAGGAAACATTGATAACTTTACCAGTAGGAAGAACTGAAAAACTCTTGTATCCTGTTTGTGCAAGTATAAAATTTTTTGCAAATTTAAATGTTTGCAATCTGCTGCAATGATCTGTAAACTATGAATTCCCTTGTTTTTCATCTCACTCAGCCAAATGATCATGTTATACCTCTCTCTACAGATCACATCAGATCTTCAGTATATCATCTTTTTCAAGCTGGATGTGTTAGATAGCAAAAGCTGATGGATTCACATGCTTCACTTGAAAACAAGGTTTGTAGTTCATGATAAAGAATCTGTCATTTTGGTCTGAGAAAATATCTGCCAGAAAGCTTTCCTGGTGTTACTGTGAAGGCTGAGTCACCAAAAGTTGTGCCAAATAAAAGAATTAGTTATTGTTCAATGCAATCATCTGAAAAAACAACAGTTATGGATAGGTCTCACAGGTTATCTGACCAATCTATGCGAGTTCAGGAGTCCTATTGCTGGCATCCAAATCAGAATCTAGTCCAGTATCCATTTTCTGATGATGGCAACCAAGAGATACACCTTTCAGCTGAGACATTTGAACAGCACTGCACACTAGAATCTTCATCCGGAACTGGTGGTTACCCTGTTCACAGTTCTCCATCTACTGCTAGTTTCTCCCCAAATGAAAGTGCAGTTTCACATCTAAATTCTCAATCATGCCTGTTGGATCTGCATGATTCCTCTGAGAATACTAGTGGTTCACCAGATAGGGACTCTTATGTTACCCATAAGCTGAGAGAATTGGAAACTGCAATGCTGGGTCCTATAGATGATCTTGACATGTATAATATAATGACTCCAGCTGGATGCAACCAAATCACATCCGACGAAGACAAGTTTAAATTTTTGGTAGAGAAGATGTCCAGAGGAGACTTAAAAGAAGCACTTTGTACTTGTGCTCAAGCAGTTGCAAATAATGATATGTTTACATTTGAATGGCTAATGACAGAGTTACGTCAGAAGGTATCAGTTTCTGGTGACCCAATTCAACGTTTGGGAGCCTACATGCTGGAAGGCCTTGTTGCAAGGTTAGCAAATTCAGGAAGTTCTATCTACAAAGCGCTAAGATGCAAGGAGCCGGCAAGTGCTGAGCTTCTCTCTTACATGCATATGCTATATGAAGTCTGCCCATACTTCAAGTTTGGATATATGTCGGCAAATGGAGCGATTGCTGAAGCCATGAAAAATGAAAGTAAAGTCCATATAATTGATTTTCAAATTTCGCAAGGCAGCCAGTGGGTCACCTTAATCCAGGCTCTTGCTGCTCAATCTGGGGGACCTCCGCAGATCCGGCTTACAGGCATCGATGACCCAACATCAGCATATGCTCGTGGAGGTGGACTTGATATAGTGGGGCAAAGACTGTCTAGGCTTGCCAAGTCATGTAATGTACCCTTTGAGTTCCATGCTGCTGCAGTTTCTGCTTCTGAAATTCAACTGGAGAATCTTGGAATTCGACCTGGTGAAGCTATTGCAGTTAATGTTGCATTTACACTTCATCACTTGCCTGATGAAAGTGTGGGTACTCAAAATCACCGGGACAGGGTGTTGAGGTTGGTTAAGAGCTTATCTGCCAAGGTGGTAACTCTCGTTGAGCAAGAATCAAATACTAATACTGCTCCGTTCCTTCCCCGTTTCACGGAGGCATTGAACTATTATTTGGCTGTCTTTGAATCAATTGATGTTACTTTACCAAGGGAGCACAAGGAGCGGATCAATATTGAGCAGCATTGTCTTGCTGGGGAGGTTGTCAACATTGTAGCATGTGAGGGTGCTGAGAGAGTGGAACGTCATGAACCTCTGGGTAAGTGGAGATCACGGTTTACCATGGCCGGGTTTACACCATACCCATTAAGCACTTTTGTGAATGCTACTATCAAAACTTTGCTGGAGAGCTACTCCGGAAAGTACACTCTTGAAGAACGAGATGGTGCTTTATATCTTGGCTGGATGAACCGACCTCTAGTTGCTTCTTGTGCATGGAGATGATAAGCGAATATTTGAGGGACGTGCATATGCTTCATACAGCTTTTGAGGCGAGAACATTTCATCATGTTCTTTGTAGTTTAAATAGCATAACAATGTGGAGACGTTAATGGATTATCTAGCAATGATGATTATGCTAATTAGCAATATAAGGGCTCTCATCAAGCATGTTAGTTTAACTAGTGGTTTTGTAATAAATAAATTTCTTGTATCTTTCTGAAGTGTATCCACAAAACAATTGTGTCGCAAGTCGTTTTCAGAAGAATTTAACTGAAAGCTATAAATGTAAATGCACAAGGTGCAGTGGACAAGTAGGATGAAGGATGTTATCTGAAGGCTTATTTAGCAGAAAAGCTTAGCAAGTGTTGGAATTTGACAATGTTTTACATGCGTGAAAATGGTGACCAAGCCCCGGGTTTGATTTAACTGCAAAAAGAACACATTTACAGATATCAGAAAATCTCAGGAGAAAACTATGACAAAGCAGGGAAGTACAGCACTAGGATTTCTCACAATCAAAGATTGTGACTTAGAATACTGGGCTTCACTCACTATTGAATCACACTCTTCTTTTACCCCATTATTATCATCAACTGTGCCAGCAATTAGCCTGCATACTATTACAGCCCTTTCCATTTTCAACTTTGACAAGGTAATCATGTTTTCACTCAGTTCCTCACTGTTTGTACTTAATCGAATCCCGTTCTTTTTAGTATATTCTGTGTCAAAATTAGATTGAATCATTCTGCAGACTCTGCAACTGGAATCTTTACACAGCTCTGAAAGTCGCATTGATTTTTCACTGCAACAGGACATTGTCGTGCCATAGAATCGCAGAAGCTCATTTCCATCTACTGTGCTTCTTGGATGTGTCTTTTGTTGCTTAAAGGCACTCTCCTTTACCTTCTCTCTATATTTCTCAAACCCTTCAAGAATTTCAATGGAGTTATTCACCCTCAATACCCTTTGAATCTTGATTGACGGCTTTGATGGGTTTGTTGATGCTCTTTGGAAGATCATTTCAGTGATATTTCTTGCTGGGTCTCCTATTTTGAGCTCTGTTCAAAATGCAAGGAATTAATGCATAATCAGAAACAGCAATTTCTTTTACATGTATGAGACTTTCTGTATTAATAAAATTAATGATAAAAATATAAGAACATCCTTTATGAATATTTATAGAAACTCTTAATTCATCATATCTCACATTATATATATTTTTACTAATGATTTTGTAATATTATTATATAGGTTTGCTTCTGCTATTAAAAGGTATTTATTTATTTATTATTAACCTATATTCTTAATTATCATATCCTAGCTTTATATTGAGGCCTTGCTGTTTTATTCTTTTTCTTACATTTGCTTATCTTTTTCAATATTGCAATGCAATTCACAGACCCTTCACATATCACAGGGACCATTCTGCATACCCTCAAGTTGCAAGCTTACAAATACGTCCTTATGTCCCTTCAATTAGAGGGGACTCCTGTAATCATATGGTAGGCCCGCTACGTTTTGTTCCTTAGCTGACCTTTCAATGGGATTCAGAGACGATTGGGTTGTGATGATGTGTTTTCTAGGAAGTCTCTCATCACTTAATTCCATGCGTAAACACATATCTAACAGACCATTTGTGATTAGGTTTCCTCAACTCTATGTGGCTAAAGATAAGCCTCATGCTTCATGCAGCATGAAGAAGTTAGCTAGCGTCCATTTTTCTTGTTTTCCTTGTGCAAGAACTTCCCAAGTAGCAGCACAGTAACAAGAAAGAAGAAAAGGCAGCAATTTGCAACATAGAAGGAAATTAAAAAGGACACTTACCCAAGTACCTCGTTCGTGAGTGGTAAGTACCATTGATGATCACATCTCCAAATGATTTTCTGGTACGATGAATGAGCTTTGTAGCCAAGATTTCCTTGTGAGAATTGGTGATTTTCTTGGCAATGCATTTTGCTGGGTGGGAAACGACATTGGTTAGCTTGCTCCCACAGTTGGCATTCTCCTTCAAGGACACCCAGAGAACCTGCATGTTTGCTCTAATTAAATATTAATGGGGATGAGAGTGAGAGCAGAGGTGAGAAAGATGCATATGAAGAAAGTAGGTAAGGTTGGTTGAGGTGGAGATATACGCCATAACGTGGCTGCATAATTTCGCAAGTTGCTGCTAAAGCGAAGACAAAATTGGTGAAATAAAAGGCTTTTGTAAGGTATGTAGACAGCAATTAATAATGTGGGGTCTGACACCACAACTCCACAAGTGTGTAAGAAATAAGAATCCTTCAAGATAAACGTGTACGGTATGTATCTTCCAATGGTCACAAATCTTGAAGCTTTCACTGTCTCCTTTTTTTATTTTTCTTCATTTTCACTATTTTATCTCTATTTTTAAAAAAAATTAACATATATATATGAGTTGATGAAAAGTTAATTTAAGATTATTATTATTATTATTATAAAGAATATTGAAGCTAATATAGCATTTTTAATAGTATTTTCATGATGTTTGTATTAATAAAATAACAGTTTTCTCTTAAAAGGTTTCATTTGAAGAGTAAAATGTAATCAATTCAAACTAATTGTTATAAATAAGTGGCTTTAATTTAATAAAATTTTTTTAAAAAAATACATGGGTTAGTTTTGACATGATTTAAGTATGAAAATAATATATTATAAAACTAAAAAAAAATATATATATATATTAGAATCCACGTTTTCCTCGTCAATATTAACCTCTCTCCTGTGTTGAAAATTTGCTGATTTTGGCCATTGTCAGATAATTACCTCACAGCCTTTGTATTTAAGTTAATTAATGTATTGCAACCGTTTGTCTCCCCTTATGTATTGTAATGCTAAAAATAAAAAAATAAATAGCTTTTAGATTCTATTATTTGAAATCTATGAGATGGACTCCCAGAAGACCTTTCTGACCCTTTTTATACACCAAACGACAAAAAGTCACTGTTGCCTGTATTTCACTCCTTCAAAAGGTCGCCTAAAACTTCAATTTTAACTTCTGAATTAAATTTAATTCATAATTAAAAATAGCTAATTTCAATCTCACTCAAATTATGCCCTATTCACTGTTGTTCAATAGACCCATCACCCTACAGGGCATCTGATGGGGGTTAAAAAATAAAAATAAAAAAATTTCAAACCAAGGGAATCCACAATGAACCTCATTTCAAGCAATAATTTTACAGTAGTGTTTCTATTAGGAAATAATACCTGTGTTACTTTCATATTTGTACAATGCTTTGTGCACATCGTAGTTGATTAATAAAAACAATTGGCACAGTAGAACTTGCAACAAGTTAATACCAACATCAGCCCCAATATAGTAAAAACAATCCAAATACCCAACTTCTGATTCTACCCTTCCGTCATTTACCAGCTGAAATCAGGAAAAATGAAAAATCTCCACAGAAATTTTATTTCTCGACTTCGTTTGAAATAAATTTATGGACCCGTTAATAATCTTCCCATGTTCTGAGGATATGGGTAAGAAGAATGGCTTAAAGCCGGAATTTCCACATTATGACCTTCATTAGGATTTGGTCTAGATCCATACTGATTCATGCCACCATTTAGAACACCATAGGGAGGTGTAATTGGGATTCTTGGAACTATTCTGAAACCAGACCCACTTGTTTGGGTTTGGCTTTTTGTGAGTTCAGATTGTGATGCATGTTGCTGGTCGTTAGATCTGTTTTCAGCAGTTGAACTGATCCCAACCCCAAGATCAAGGCTAATCGTCTCACTTTCATCTGCTCTAATCCTTGATGGTCCATTCACTGGTGTAGCTCCAACTGTATCGTGACTATTGCTCCTTGCTGTAGGTACATCATGATTGTGTTTCCCCTCGTAAGTGGTTATGACGGCTTTCGGATCATGAGATGCCCTCTCTACATGTTTCCTAACTGGGCATCCAGCATTCGTGCATTTGTAGTAACTCCTGCACAACGGTGAGAATGTGTACATCTCAATAGGGGAAGGAAAAAACACAAAGATAAAAACAGCTGTACATGCAGATTTTGATTACTGATGTAGTTTTGACAACATGCAATAGTTTCTGACCTTCTGGATTATAATCACAGTTATAATCACAGCGGCTGCACAACGGCAACAACCAAATATGTATACATTCAGCTGTAACTTACTCCAAAAGCCAGAATTACCGGTAATAAAAGGAAACTGAACATTCACTGTCTTGTGACACTCAATGGAGGTAGATGATGTGGAGAACAATTAAATGATTGGCACTGAATGCAGTGTAGAGTTCCAGGATTGGACATCAAGGTCCGCACCAAAAGCAAATGGATTTCTCCAGGAGATTTTTCTTTTTTTTTTTCATCACTTCCAAATCCATCATTACATTTGAATAGTGTATTGTGGGACTTAAGGAATCAATATATGGCACCATTAAAATGCTTTATCAGCAATGCATTTCTAAGAGATATTTGAAAATTCTTCTCCTTTAACGTTAATCATGTTTCAGCAGCTATTTTAGCTATTTTTAGAAAATACACCTAATAACATGATGCTTCATATATTGTAATGCTTTAAATTATAAGTTCCTGAAAACCAAACTTCAAAAATTTCTACTTGCAACATCGTGTGAATTTCAGGTTCCTAACTTCTTTTTGTTATCAGAAATTGATATATTTGATCTCTCACCATCTTTCAACAACCAAACACACTTTGATGTAAGTTTGAGAAATTAAGAGAACGCCCAAGGGTCAAGGTAGTCATTTTCACAGTACTGCCTATTGTTATGTTAAAACTGTTAGTTTAAGAAAGCAAAATTTTATTTTTTGAGACATAACCAAGTATGGTTTCATGTGTGATTTTTTTCCCCTTTCAAGAAACAATTTAAAACGAAATTTTAAGACATCATATTTTCTCAATTTCTCTCTTCCTTCATTTTATTACATCTTCAAGTTTAAACCACAGTTTGGTTGCATTTGACAATTTCAAAAGCCTAACCCAATTTGATCTTCAAACATAGTATTCCAAAAACCCTAGTGCCTTTAGAGCAAGGTTTTTTAGGTAAAAGTTATTAAACAATTCTACTCTGATTAGGAAATGAATATTCATGCAGTGAATATGGAAATACAAAATCATGGTAAATGAGTATGCTAGCAAGTTTTACATTAGTGGGATAGGCTATATTTAGTATAACTGACCATTAAATACACAGTTACTAAGGAGCCTGATTTCATTATTATCAGATTCCAACGGCACACTGAAGCATTTGATAGACAGGATTCCATTGTAGTATTTTTCCTTTCCTACCCATCCTACATAATCCTCCTACTCTACAAGATAGTAAATTCTGCAAAAGACTTCACATCCAATGTAGAACCAATGCGTGTATTAGGGGATTTGGGGTGTGAAACAAAATTTCAAGTCGAAAAGAACCTAATGCAAAATAATTTGTTCAAAATCAATAGTATATAGTCAAAATAAAATCTGCAAATATGTAGAGATCCTAAGTCAGGTTTATGGAGTTCTATAACCTAATTACATTAGGATTAAGAATCATAATTCCAACTCTAATTAGGAATTAAAAATCAAATAAAACTTGATAAGTAAAATAAAATATGATTTCCTGTAACTTTTTTCCCTACAATAAGTACTCCTAAACAATCTCTAAGAATTCCTACATCACTTAATTATATACTTCTTTCATAAATTTCAAGAGAGATCCATTGATTCCTAAGTTAACTACATTGTCTGAATAGTTGTGTTCATCAATTCAATGGTTGGAAAGAAGAAGCATCCCTTCCCACACTCTTCCCTGATCCTGAATCTACCCTAGACTAGCTTGACTTACATCACAAAAGAGCAAAGGGTCAACTTAAATACTGTGATATATCATCCAATCTCACTCTCTGCCCTGATCTTGAATGTACTTTAGAGTAGCTTGACTTGCATCACGAAAGAGTGAAGGGTTGCCTTAGCTACTACAGAGTACATCAAAGCGGGCATAGGTCAAGTGAGAATAATCTACCTACTTTAATGATGTGGGGAAAATATAAGAAATAGGAGTTTACCTTTTTTTGAAGTTTTATTTGATTTGTAATTCCTAATTAGAATTGGGATTAAGATTCCTAATCCTCATGTGACTAGGGTTACTAAATATAAGAACAAAATATAAGATTCCTAATCCTAAGAAATAGTAGTTTAATCTTTTTTAGAAGTTTTATTTGATTTGTAATTAGAGTTGGAATTAAGATTCCTAATCCTAATGTGACTAGGGTTTCAAAGTTCTATAAATAGGGCTTAGGACCTCCACATATTTACAGATTTGATTACTTTGATATTACTGACAATTGAAATTTAAATGAAATTTTGCGATTTAATTCTCTGTAGAATCTGGTTCTCCTTCAAAAATTGATTCTTTGTTCTTGTTCTACATCGATACCCTTATTGTGTGTTGAAACCAACGGATTTCAATTGCACACAGAGATTTGCATGCCAAAACATAACATTCAATGAAAATGACGAGATTAAGAAAATAAGAGAGATTAAACTTTCATAATTAACTTTTTATCTTGCAGACTCAAAATGCATAGAAACATATAGATTGTCCAACAAATTGTAGCAAACTAATCATGTCACCCTCAGAGATGCAGAAGCAAATAAGTTGATTAGAGTCTGTTGTTTGGGGTGATCTACTTATACTGCATTGAGCAATGAGCAACGAACATCCTTTCTTAATACTATTTCACATTTAGAACTACAATTATGATATTTGAATCAACATAGTACTTCATAAATCATGGTGATTCTGTAGCATCAGATTTCTAAGAAGAATCTATTGATCATATGCATGAGAAATTGTATCAGGTCATTCTGTCACAGGACCTATTGTCCATACGATGATAGGCAAAGGTCAACTACCCAAATTTTTGCAAAATAATTGCACAAACAAAAATGAAAGAAGAAGCAAAGCAGCAAGAGAATCTAAAACCACTCAACTCAGCTCTTATCATCAATACTGAAAACGGTAACATACCTTGGATTAGGATTGCCTCTCACTACTTTCTGCCCATATTTGCGCCAGCGGTACCCATCATCCAATATATCAACCTCACTCAGAGTTTGGACAACAACACGAGGTTCCCGTATAGGCTTAATTACTGGAGTAACATCAAAACCCCCAGTATCCATTTTCCTGTTGGATATAATTAGATTGTCTATTGGTTAGTATATGTGTTAACCACTCAGTAATAAGTTCTGACTCTTTTCAAGAAGTACCTTCTTTTTGAGAAGGGATCATCATCATCTTCAGCACCTTCAGTGCTATCATCATTTGCCATAACAGGAGATGTTTCAGGAGTAGTGTTTGGATCAATGGCATTTGACACTTGGCCAAATGCATTAGATGACTTCTCTGCAATGTGAATAACCAAAAGAAAGAAAGAATATTACTTTTAATGCTTCCAAAAATTAACAAAATAAAAAGAAAGAAAACAAATACAAACCCATAAAAATTTTCCCTACCATCTTGACCAGGTAATGATGAAGTTTTGTCAGACCTATCTTCTTGCATGGACAAAACAGCACCAGCAGTATATCGGCGGCTGGGTTGAGGCTTAGGATGATCGTGTATACCTTTATAGATGATCTCTGTTATCTGTCCATCATGGGAGCGCTCAAATAATTTTTTCACTTCACAGTTAGGATGTGTACATTTGTAATAGCTACGCGGGAATTCACTTCCTTTGACATGTTTCTGTCCATATTTTCTCCAGTTATATCCATCATCAGCTGGCATTGAAATACCATTCCCGCCTTTAAGATCTGATTGTGATGCCTGAACCCCACTGTTGGAGATACCCATCTGGTTTAATTCATCTGAATCAACTTCAGTAGGAGCACTAAGCCCTGAAGTAGCTGTGGGAAGTGTTGCTGTTAGACTCAATTCATTTGAGGGGACTGCCATCTCACTTTTGACTGTAGGTGATGATGCATGTGACTGAGACTGGCCTTGAACTTGAACAGATTCATTTATCTGGTGGTTCACATCTGCAGGAACCTTGAAATAAATGGAGCATATTAGGAATATAATACTTTCCAACCAGCAAGAGATACTGGCAGAAATATGATGAACGCAACAAATGTGAATATCACTTTATAGAAACTTAGAAAGGGAGAAAAAAATGGTTTGAGTCAAGTAGATGCTTCATCCTATATCTACTCCTTATGGCATCCTTGTGCAATAATTGTCAGAAGGAAAAACACAGATAAAACTAGTGGCATAAAGATTAATATATGATAACAATTATTTGGTCTGGTAATAGTCCATAAAGTTTGGTATGGTGTTAGCTTGAGATTTCCAGGTATAAACTAACAGTAATCAAACTCAATTGTAACATTTGGTGCTTCCACTGGATAAATGTCATGACAGTCCGCTGAAGTTAGGAATGACTGTAAAATATTTTTTATTATAAAATTGTTCGAGGCTTCATTGGATATGCATCAAATAGAAAAACCTGATTTTAGTTGCCTATTAGGCTGTCTCAGTCCAGAAAAATTAGGCTGAATCTCAATCACCAAGTACATAAAGACAATAAGTAAAACCACTTCATATTCATTAGGGATTTACCAAGTTTGATCTAGCATGAGGCCTAAACTCAAAGCAGCTATATTGTCTTTCTCCCAAGGCATCTGAGGGAATTGTCATTAAATATGAGTTTGAGCCAAGAAAGCCATGTTCCATTTGAGGTTTAGTTAAGGAACCAGTAGTAGGAGAAGGCTCCACCTGCAAGACAAGAAAATATTAGGAACTTGCTGATTTGAATTCCCAGCTGAAAAATACAAATAAATAAATAAATAAATACCATGTAACAGCATATAAGCTAATAAAAGTAAAAAAGAAAAGGAACAGAAAGGATGAATCAACAAATAGCTCTGATATTATTCACACCGTTTTCCACCCTTTTTTCCTCAATGGTTGAGCTTTTAGATATCTCTTCTTATTAGCATCAAGAAGTAGACTAACTGACAAAGATCAGCACATCTAATCATGTGAAATCAGCAAGCAGATTCTCATTATTTGATATGAAAGGGAATAAAAATAGCACAAGACTCATTAAAGGTAAGCAAGGACAAAATCTGTTGCATACAGCAGGAAGCTCAGTACCTTTCAATCTAGAAAAAAAGTATGAAAACTCTGATAGAAGCCTCAATCCCAATTCTCACACTTGACCAAACATATCATGTCTATACAGGTCTCACAGGGCTCACAAACGAATAAAAAGTCATGGCCCTTGAAGGTTATTCGTACCATATAAAATTGAAATTATTATCACTCCACTTAACCCACGCTTTCTAGCTTCTTGTTCCCCTTCGTATATTAACAAAAACATACCAACCTCCTCATTAATGCATTTATTCCATATTCTAAGCATAAAATGGTAGAATGCATTTTCTGCAGCCAACACCACCGCTAAAATTTGAGAACAAAAAGCACCGAGAAAAGGGCAAAGATTCATTATGTGAAAAAACAACACTGGCATTAAAAAATAGCTCTATTAAAAGACATATTCTCCAAGCAAATTCCAATACAACATAAGTGGATAGAACGCCAATACAAAGTTTTATAACATCAAGCATCAGAATCTAACTTGTGAGCACTCCAAATTTTTATTATATTATTCAATAACACAAAGAAGACGACAAACAAAGAAATATAGTAAATAGAATTTCGAATTTAAAGATATTATGGCGATACAAAGAGAATATTACTAGCTCAAACTTTAGTCAAAATCACACAATGAATTAATTAATTCAAGTCCCTTCAAATTGTCCGCTTAAAAGATAAATACAGTTATTTTGATATCTGTAAATGTTTTTTTTTTTTTTTAATCAAAACTTTGAATCTTTTATATTGGTGAATGCTTCACCCACGAGTAACGATAATTCTAAAATAGAAAATAGGCAAAGAAAGTACAAGTCTGTGTTTGGTTGCGAAAAGAACTATATTCTCAAGCGTTACTAAAATTAGCAATCTTTTTACTTTGCTCTACTTCTCTCAGCTGCCAAATGGATCTTCAGGCTTCTAAGAAGTCGCTTTAAGTCCGAATTTCAGCTAACACGGCCAGCTAAGCCAAACAACAATTTACTACCATTTGCAATCATTTTCTGAGCAACCAAACAAGAGCCAAAAACTTGATCCAAGCTACCACTAACCTTAACGTTTGAGAGGAGAACAGGAGACTCAAGAAACGACGTCGGACTAAGACCCGGAGGGATCGTGATGCAGGGCGACCTGGAGATCGGGAGCTTCGCCGGGGACATCAGCTTGTACCTGGCACCACCAGAGCCAGCAGCAGCAGCAGCGTCAGACTCATGACTCGTCGGATCGTCGGAATCGGACACTCCATGGGAAGGTCCGCGAAGTCGAAGCTCAGACTCAGAGCTACTATTGTCCATTA
>CAOGCB010034863.1:0-10566 GCA_948266635.1 Cnidoscolus chayamansa
CGTCTCAATTACATATCACAATCACAATCACACAATCATTCAATAATACACTACTCATTTTCCTGCATAGAAAACGACTTCTATATCAAATACCATTGGTGGCTCCTAACTACATTTCAATTGCTTGCTCACCAGGTTTTCAAACAATAATAATAATTCAAGAAAACTTAAGTATCAAAACATTTAATAGAATAACATTGTGCACACAATTGCACAATGATCCCTTAACTTACCTGGTATCGCTTTCCCTTTATCAACTCTGTCCCGAGCTCCAGAATTAGTTTCGTCCCAATCACTTATTTCACATAATATTTCTCATTAACATTCATAGTATTTTCAATCAAAGGTACTAAGTAAACATTATGAATAAAAGTCTATCCTTAGAGTTCCCCAAACCATGTTCTAAGTCTCATCTTTTTCCAAAACTTCTCCTTGACAGAAGCAAGTCGCGCTCGTGTCAACTCAAGTCGCGCTCGCAACTTTGACTGAAAAGTTTCTGTCTAAAATCTGGCCTTTTTCGCGTCCACGAATTCCCATTTCGTGCTCACGACTTTGCAAATTTAGTTTCTGTCTGATTTTGGACCACTTCGCGTTCCATTGTCGTGCTCGCGACTTTTGCCCAGAAGCTACTGTCTGGGTTTGGTCCAAGTCGCTCTCGCGAACCCTAATCGCGACTTCCATTCCTCAAAGCAAAAATCCCACTTTTTCAACTCTAAATGCTCTAAAATGTTGTACATATCTTAACCACTTAACATTCAAACTCTCATTCACAAATTTTAGCTCATGTCAAGTTGATTTGGGTCACTTTTTACCTGGCTAAACTTTATTAGTCGATAAAGTACCTTTCTTTTTTTTTTGTTGTTCTTTGATAATTCTAGATCATTTTACCATCTATTCATTTCATTTTAATTCCCACAATTTTACTAAGATTCCATAACTTATAAACAAAGGTCCTCTCAAAACCTCAAGTCATTTGGACTCTATTTGAGTACTAAACTAGCCATTCTCATATTTGCATAATTTCTGTAGAATTCCAATACACATCTCACTTCTCTACCCTTTTTGTCTAGTTTAGGTTCTGTTTTGACCAAAGCTCAAAACATAAAAATTTTAGCTAACTTCCTAAACTAACTTCATACTAAATTTCATAATTTTATCTCTTCATTAAGGCCTTCAAACCATTTAAACATTAACTACTATGTTCTGCTACTTGTAGAATCTGGTAGTTTGACCTTTGTCTATTCTTTCAACTTTTTTATGTATCAAATGAGCTAATTTCATAAAATGGTGTTCTAAACATTTGTAGCTAACATTCTAAGATTTCTACTAGTATATCATTTATCAGTTTTGGACTTTATTTGGTTCACCAAAACCTTATCACGATTTTACTTTTCATGTAACCTTAGGTTCCAGATTTCACCCCTTTAACCATTTTCTCACTTCTATGGTTTTCACTACTTTGATTCAAGTCCAAAATACATGTTTTAATCATCTCAACTTATTTTCCAGAATCTAGGTTTAATCTAACTTTAACCCTAATATCCCTGGTTTTTCATACAAATCTCTACACTACATCAAAGTTAGTAAAAGTTTATGCAACTAACCTTTTGTTTTTCTTCTTTCTCTTCTACTTCTTCTTCCTCCCTTCTTCCTTTCTCTTTTCTTTTTCTCTTTCCCTTCTCCTTTCTCTCATCTGCTCTCTTTCTCTTGTCTGCTGCCCTCTCTCTCTCTCTTTATCTAAGTTTTGATATTTATCCTTTAAACCTTACTTTTTGACTTTTTAACCCTTTTCCTTTTATTTTCTATTTTCTTTTTTATTTACTTTTCTATATCTATTTCTATTTCCATTTTCTTATTTCCTTTTCTATTTTTGTTACTTTTCTTTTTCCATACTCATAATTCTTTATATTTCTATCTACTTTATCACATTTCTTCACTTCCTCATTAATTTCATTATGCATTTTCTCAACCTCACTTCCTTTTCTTTTCCTTTCTCTTTTCTACTTTTCATTTGCTTTATTTTATTATTCCACTTTCTTTTATTTTTATTTCCATTTATTTTCACATTTATCCATTTTCTCAATTTATTTCTTTATTTAATATATTTCTTTTGCCAATTCTTCATTTTAGGCACCAAATCTTCTAGGCCCTAAAATCAGTTGATGACAAGGGGATATTTTCATTATGTATGTTTAAGCAAATGGTAAGTCCAAGATGGCTTCAAGGAGCTTGTTGGTGCATATTAAAAAATGTTATAGTTCCAGGAAGATGGCTTACCAACTTGAACTACTAGCAAATTTAGTTACAGTTTTACCTAAGGTGAAGTGTTTGAAGATGTTGCATTACACAGACACACATATATGCTTTATAATGTATGATGTTTTATGTATTTTCTCACTAAGCTATTTCAATAGTGTGGACCCCTCCACAAAAGCCATGCAGCAGATGCAATGCAAATGTAAATAGGGATGAATGCATGTGAAAGTGTGTGTGTGAGTTGCCACCTGGTTTAATTATTTTACGGTAAACTAGAAAAAACCCTATGACTCCAATTTTAATTTAATTAACCTAATTTTAGATTAATTAGCCCAATGAATTAAAGCCTAGTCTACAAACCCAAGATGGATCCCGAGACCATGTCATGCAATTAACTAACCATTTAAATGTGTATGAAATGCAGGGTAAAATGTGATTTTAATAAATTTTATGCTTTTAGCAATTTTATTAATGATGAAATTGATAACAAAATGGAGATAATAATGAAGAATGAAAAAAAAATGAGAAATGGTAAAAAATGATAAAAAAATGATGACTTGTTATTTAAGGTTTATTCCCAAATGTGCCAACGTACCCTTTTTTGGAAATAAGGGATCAAAGTCAACGTAGTTCAAAACTTGCCTTTTTAAAAGGGCTTTGCTAGTTGGGCCTTATAGGCCAAATTGGGTTTTGGGCTTTTTTGTTGCCAAATATGTATTTTGGGCTTAATATGCCAAATCTATGCATTTTGGGCCTTATGGCCTAAATTTTGAGTTTTTTTGGACCTTATGGGCCTAATCTGATCTCATTGGGCCATTTTTGTGCCAGATCTGATCTCATTGGACCATTCTTGGGCCTTTTAAGCCAAATTGGACATTTTTTAGGCCTTTTAGGACAAACTGGACATTTTTAGGCCTTTTAGGCCAAACTGGTGAATTTTGGGCTTTTTAAGCCAAATTTGAATTTTTGGTCCTCTTTAGGTCAGATCCAATCTCATTGGACCTTTTTATGGCCAGATCTGATCTTATTGGGCCTTTTATAGCCAGATCTGATCTTATGGGCCTTTTATGGACCAAATATGATTTCATTGATCAAAATAATGAACTGTTAGGCAATTTTATTGCCAAAATGATGTGATTTAGGCTTTATGGCCATAATTATTGATTAATTGGACCATTTTTAGCCATTTTATATGATTTATGGGTAATATGCTAAAGTAATTGATTAACTAGGCAGTTTTGGCCCATAAACTTGGATCTAGCATTGGATAAAATAATGAATTGAGATTTAGGGAATTTTATTGCCAAAATGATGCAATTTAGGCTTTCTGGCCACAATTATGGATTAATTGGACCATTTTTAGCCATTTTATATGATTTATGGGTAATATGCCAAAGTTATTGGTTAACTAGGCATTTTTGGCCCATAGATCTGGATCTAGCTTAAATACCTCGATTATTGATTAATCGGGTATTTTGGCTTAGATCTGTATAATTAAAGCAAATGGAGATGGATGCAGAATAATTATGCTTAGAGTTTGGAGTAGAAGAGAAAGAATGTATATGATAAGAATGACTAGAGTATTGAGGCGTACCTGGTTTAGAAGTCTTCCACTTCTGAGCTTCAGTTTTACAAATCTCCAATAATTAAATGTTAAATTAAAGTGATCACAAATCAAACAATAATGCAGAATGATGTAGGAGAAAAGCAGTAAAAGAATCGCAAGGAGCGAGGGAGGGAGAGTGATCGCTCGTCAACACAAGCAGGTGTCAATGAAAATGAAGGCTGGAGGTTGAATTTATAGGAAAATTTGGCTAGAGGGCGGGTGGTCCCACCTTGACCGGCGGTTGGACCCGCCTAGGGCGGGTGAACCCGCCGTTGTGCAAGGGCGGGTGGTCCCATCGTGCGTGGGTGGTTGGTCCCGCCGTGGATGGCGGGTGGACCCACCGTCGTGCAAGGCCTGTCGGTCCCGCCGTGTGCGGCAGTTGGTCCCGCCGTGTGCGGCAGTTGGTCCCGCCGTGAGTGGGTGGTGGTCACCTCGTGTGCGGCGGTGGACCCACCGTGCGCTGGCGGTTGGTCCCACCGTGTGCGGCGGGTGGACCCACCGTTGAGCTGTTTGTCTAGGCGATTTTCATTCCGAAGGCTTTTCTGTGAGTTCTATACCTCCAAAAATTATTCCGAGGACACCTTTGTGATCCTTGCAATGTTCCGAACGTTTTGAGTACCATATTGGTATACTTCCGGAAAATTTTTCGAAAGACCTCCGGTCCGGCTGGACTGTTTGCAGTCCAAGAAAACAGGCTTTTCGAGCCTCAAAATTCGAGTATTCACAGTTGCCCCCCACTGGCAACCATAAAAATGATTTATGGGAGTCAGTGGTTGTCTGAATCTCGAATTTTGAGTTTGAGGTTTTAGACCCGTGTTTTGGTCATTTTCTTTATAAATAGGCTTGGCCTCTTCCTTTATTTTCACTTTATCTCATTTCTTCAATTTCAACCTTAAGAGATTTTCTCTTAACTTTTGGGTTTCAAAGCTCCATGGCTTCCCCTTGTCATAGCAGTGATGATGATTTCCTAGAGTCTCTAGGGATTACCCTTGATGATGTGGACCTTACAGCAGAAGCTGACACTCATACTTCTGTAACAGGCGTCTTTACCCGGGTAAATTTTTTTTAATATACATGCTAGAGTAGAATTTAAGATATTATCCTTAGTAAGGAACCAAGCATAATTCTTAAATTACTTTACCTTTTAGGATCCGTACCTTAGATTGGATGTAGGCGAGACTTCAATTGTTGAAATTCCCATGGAGTTACTTGATCATAACAGCCCGATTGGAGCTATCATTAGTCCATCTTACCTGGACCACTTAAGATTTCTTGAGATGGGTCGTAGCAACTATAAGGAGCTACTGGGCGCTTTGGCCGAAAGATGGTGGGATACCACTAATACTTTTCATTTCCCTTAGGGTGAGATGACGATGACCCCTTTTGACTTTTCGGCAATTACCGGGATTCCTTTTGGCATTCGAGCCATTGAGCTTTACCAAGATTGGAGGAAAGAGGTCTCCCCTTACTAGATGATTGAACTGATAGGGATAGATCTTCCTCGGGTTACGGGGCCTAATTCTTCTGCCCCGATTTTGAGCATTTCTAGACGCTGGTTATATATGCAGGCTCGTGATGTCTATGCCAGGTATAGACATGGAGAGCTGACGGCTACACAGGGAGCCAGGTTTACTTTGCTTCTGCTATTAGTTTCGACCTTCTGGTCCAACAGGAAGGAGAAATTTAATCCCTCCATTTTGAAGAGTCTGGAGAACTTAGCTTACCTCGGGGAGTATGACTGGGCTGGAGCCATTCTGAGTCGCATGTATGACGACATGTGTGACATGAGCCGAGGCCATGGTAAACTCAGCGAGACTTACTATTTTTAGGAGGTAATATAAAGAATATATTCCCCCTGCTATTATCATCATTTTTTTACTGATATCTTCTCACTGATTTCTTCTCATTGATTTTTTATTTTGCAGACTTGGGCATTTGAATATTTCCATTATACTCGCCCAGAGCTCATCGATACTGATCTTGGATCAGTACCGGCGCCTTTGGTTTGGAGGTGGTACCGACTGAATCTCCGGACTGTCCACAACAGAAAGTCCTTAAGGGAACTGAGGGCCTTCTTTGATAGTTGTACTCAAGTACAGGTAATTTCCTTACAACCTTTAAATATGTGAAAATAAAAAGGATTCATAAACACATTTGTATCTTTTGTAGGTCGAGATGGAAGTAATGACTACCCGCTTTCCAAGTTGGATTGAAGTCAATTCTTGTTTCCAACGGTCAGTGGACTTATCTTGGAGAAGGATTGTCTTGTCCCATCCTGTCTTACGACGGTATTGTCTGGGTGAGAGGGTGGACTTCCAGATCAGGCGTTGTTGTTCCGTCCCTTATCCTCCTCCTGTGGACATGCGAGCAGGGAAGGATATGGTACTTACTAATGTCCATGTTCAGGGCATCCATTCTGGGTGGGGATTATGACGAGTTCTGTAGGATGTCCCTGATGCAACCTATTGGAACTCGGTTTGACAACATTCAGGCACCTTCTCAGCCTCCTGTCTCTCGTTCTTCTCGAGCTTCAGGCCCATCATTCAGGTCTTCAAGGAGGAGACCTTCTACTGGTCCTACTTCTGGTACTCCTGTTGATAGTTCATCTCAAGCTAGGCCTATTCATTCTACAGACTATTCTAGGGTTCCACCGGCCATTGCAAATGCCACTGGATCTCTCCACCCAGATCTGCTCAAATTGCGACTCCCGTATGGGGTTTCTTATCACACTCCCGAGGGGCCTTTAGCTTTTCAGGAAGTTTCTGAAGGACGTCTGAACAGTTGGAATATTCCTTCCAATTCTATCCGTGAGGTAATGATTGATGAACCTTTTACAAAAAGGATTTGTAAAAGATTATTTGTCGTTAATCTTGGTATGATTTTGCAGGTTCTTGAAGGCTTGGTTGCTCAGTTGACGGAATTGATCCTTAGGCTGGAGCAAAATCTTTCTTCAACCTTGACTCGATTGGCATTTGATGACCAGAGGAGGTGGAGACCACTACGTTGATGCCTTTGTCATTGCTTGTACTTTGTTTTAGCTGAACTTTTGTACCTGCACTTTGTCAGTACTAAACAATGTATGCATGATTGTATGTTAAAAAAAGGATTTTCCTTTCTTAATTTTACCAATTTCTTTTTTTTTTAAGAATTTTCTTATGAAGCATTTCTGAAAACCCCCTTTTTTTTTTAAAAGAATGCTCACGAAATTGCAAGAAACTTCTTATGAAAAGACCGCCTAAAGGCACAAAAAATTGGCCCGGAGGGCGGTTGCAACAGCCTCCAGTGGCGGGTGTGGTCGCCGTGAACGGCGGGTGCAGGTGCTATGGCCGGCGGGTGTGGCCGTCGTGGATGGCGGGTGCGGCCGCCCTCGGGCAATTTTTTTCTATAAAAACCTCATTTTTTCAAAAAACTATTCATTCGTGCCAATCCTCAATCTCTTTTCTTGCTCTCTCCTTTTTTTCTCTCTTTCTTTTCTTCAAGGATGAATCCCTTTTTTAGTCACTGCATGCACAGCTGGACCAGGAGTCTCTCCAAGGTAGAGAAGATCAATATGGGGAGGTATGGTCTATCTCCAATTGCTACTCTTTGGGGAGTGGTCATTGATTGGGATTTCTTAAGGGCTTGCATCAAGTTTTGGGATTCTGAAGCCCATGTCTTTCGCTTTGGAGCCATGATGGAAGAGATGTGTCCTCTCTTTGAGGAGGTCTGTGCTATTGTGGGCTGCGACCCTAATGGGCCCCTAGTCTGACATGAAATCAAGACTGGGTACTTAAAGTCTTTTGAATATCTCTTTCAATTCACTAGACCACAAGTCTGGGCCATGTGATAGGGAATCGGAAGGTGATCTTATCTGCTCTGACTGATGAATTTCTGGAAGCTAAACTCGATGACCCCGATCAGATGCGATACCGGATGCGAGCTTTTGTCTTCTGCTTGCTTGCTGGGTTTCTTTTCAACAATAACCCAGGCTTTGGGGATCTATAATTCTGCCCATTGATTCGGTAAATGTAGGGAATGGGCTGCATTGGCAGTATCATTCTTGCTAAGACTATCCGGAGTCTTGATCAAGCAGCTTTGGGCCATGAGGACTGGACGGTTTCTCCTGTCATCCTTCAGGTTGGTACTTACTTTCGGGTTCTTTTGTTTTTTCCTTTTCTGTGTTGTTGTTTTTTTTCTTAAGAGAGGGTTTATTTTTAGGTTTGATTGAGGGATCATCTTCAAACAGTTACTGTTCCTGCCCTTATTCCATACAACCCATCTCAGTATAGGATGCGGAGAATTCTGATTACCCAACATTCTGTTGATGATTGGACCTCCTGGTTCGTTGAATTGAGTCCGACTGAGCTTAAGTGGTATATCCTTTGGTATAACACCACTAGCTTCATTCAGGCTAATATGAGGCATGAACGAGTTTATCTGCAGGGCTTAACTAACTGCACTTGGTATAGCGCTTCGCGGGTTCTCCGGCAAATGGGTATTGACCAGACCGTTCAACTTCTTGGCGGCCCTACTGAGTCTCCTCGTATCACTGGCGGGATAACTCATGCTGTACTTGGTACATGGATCCGTAATCGGAATATGGTGAGTCCATTACCTGATCCTTCTGATGTTCGGACTTCTCCTGAATATCAAGCCTGGTTTATTTCTGAAGTGTGGCCCATTGAGAAGGTCAGAAGGAATGCACTGCTGAGGGAGTTAGAAGGATGGACAGACACAATCGAGGAAACTGGTGAGGAGATTGTCTTGACTCTTGAAAAGGCAGGTGAGACTTTGGGGTCTAAGGAAGATGCGGAGGATGTTGCTCCATGAAGACGCAGAAGGACTTAGTATAGGCTAGACTCCTAGGGACTTTTGCTTAGACTTTCTGTATCTAATGCTATTTTGATTTTTTTTCTTAATGAATCGATGTTTTCCGCTTTCTTTTGAAGAATGAATGAATGAATGATTTATTTAAGATAATTCATCTTTCCAAGCATTTCTTACTTTCTGATGCGGAACCCCAGCCTATTAGAGATTGAAACGACACATATTGATAAGGTTGAACCCCTAACTTCGCCCTAAAAGCTAGCTCGGAGGGGAAGGTTTCAACGCAGCCTTATATTTATCCCAGCTTTATGTCCCACGGGCGATTAGGACGCATCATCCCCACCCCCATAAGACCCGACTGCCTCAGTCGGCGTTCTGGCGAACCCCATGAGACACCGCCTGATACGAACCCCGCCGATATTGCAACGGGATCCAATATCGATAACCCGGAACCAGAGCTCTGATACCAAATGATGCGGAACCCCAGCCTATTGGAGACTGAAACGACACATACCCTAGTATTGATTTCTAGATTAGATATTAATTCCCCAATCTAAAGAACCCTTAATTGATTTCAATTAAGAACGCTTATTATGGATTGATTAAATTAATATGCACAGGAAACAAGATTCACACAATTGTATACTAACCTTATTCGTTGTGCAATGTCGAGAACCAAGACTCTCTTGGAGAAGTCAATTATCATTCAATGATAACAAAGAAAATTCATTCATAAGTTGCCATCAAACGTTTCAAGTGGCCTTTATATATAGCCACAATAAAAAAACTAGGGTTTTCTAATGAAATAAAGTAAAAGACCTAAAATACCCTTAATGAAATAAGGTTTATCACATAAATAATACCAAAATTCGCGAGCACGACTTATCAGGTCGCGAGCGTGACTTTGCGATAAATTACACAGAGACTCTGAATCATCAGTCGCGGGCACGACCCTTCAATTCGCGGTCGCGAAAATGCTTTCTTGAGAGACAGAAACTTTTCACGGGCGTGACATTCCAATTCGTGGTCGCGAAAATGCTCGCTGAGAGACAAAAACTTTTCGCGGGCGCGACTCTTCCAGGCACGGGCGCGACTTGGCTACTGTTCACGCATGAAAAGTTTATTTTTCTCTTGGTTCCAATGTGGTGAGCTGAACCAAACTTTGTCCACCTTCAAGAGTGAACATATCTTCAACCATATATAGTTGCATGAGTCCATTAGAAGTTCCTTTGAGTTCTTTTGCCCTTGACCTTATAATCGGTCCTTGTGGAAGTGATGGCTCAATTGACTCTAAATGGAATGTGCTCACATCATCCCCTCCCTTTTGAAAAGGATTCGCCCTCGAATCTATTTCAAAAGAAAAAAGA
The DNA here is from genome assembly GCA_948266635.1 of Cnidoscolus chayamansa. Classification (NCBI taxonomy): domain Eukaryota; kingdom Viridiplantae; phylum Streptophyta; class Magnoliopsida; order Malpighiales; family Euphorbiaceae; genus Cnidoscolus; species Cnidoscolus chayamansa. The sequence goes on from CAOGCB010034863.1 coordinate 10,036, forward strand.
GTTAAATTAGAAACATTGAAAGTAGCACTTACACCAACCTCACCTGGTAGATCAATCTTGTATGCATTGTCGTTGATCCGTTCCAGCACTTGGTATGGACCATCTCCCCGTGTATCAAGCTTTGACTTCCTTTGGTTAGGAAATCTCTCTTTGTGCATATGGATCCAAACCCAATCACCTGGTTCAAATACAACTTTCCTGCGACCCCGTTGTTGGCCTGTTTTGCATACATCTTGTTACGCTTCTCAATGTGCTCACGTGCCTTGAGATGTATAGACTTCACCAATTCAGCCTTCGCCTTCCCATCTAAGTTAGTTAACTCATTCAAAGGTAAAGGTATTAAATCAAGAACAGTCAAAGGATTAAAACCATATACAATCTCAAAAGGTGAATAACCAGTAGAAGAATGAATAGCACGATTGTAAGCAAATTCAACATATGGCAAACATTCTTCCCAATTTTTCAAATTCTTACCTACCACAGCACGCAACATAGTCCCTCAAGTCCTATTAACAACTTCAGTTTGGCCAT